>JAJJWW010010257.1:0-249067 GCA_023531295.1 Papaver armeniacum | reverse complement strand
TTTTTAGTTCGGGGTTAAAATTGTAAAACCTCGCATTTAATAGGCCGTCACTATGCAAAGAGATGAGCCATGTAAAAGTTATGAGTGTTTAACCTCTTGACTGAACATTTATTGAGCAACTCAATATATTCACATGAAATTTATCCGTAATGGTGCATGCAACAATCCCGGATATTCTCGTAAATTTTGGCACCTTTGCTTGTATTATTCTGGTTAATATAAGTTTCCTTGAATGCTTTCTGTTTGTGTTCCCATTTGAACCCTTAATATTGATGTGGCATGACAATTTTGCTCACTCGCCGCAGATGGCAAAGCACGAATTTCCAAGTATCAAGGTTAAGGTCCTTGCATAAAAGTATACAATCTGAAGCATACGCTCTTTAAAATAATTTAAAAAGAACTCGTGTCAACACATATAATTCAATCGATTTTGTGACAATTCACAAGATTCGGATATTATCCTAACTAATTTGCAAAATTAGGGTTTTGCGCCTAAGTGAAGATATTAAACCTCGCCTGTGTGAAATTAAGCCTAGGCGAACTAGGCAATTAATCCGCCATGGATTAGTAGGTGCAAAATCCTACCCAAAATTAAAAACAAGGAATAAAAAGAGTCGTGGAATAGGAGAAGCAACAAAGGGAGGTGTGGCCATGCCATGCCACCTGGCGCCACTTGCAAGTGGCCACATCCCATGTTGCTCAACCGGCCCCTATTTCCCATCGACCAATTAGGTCGCTTTAAATCCGCCACACGCACACCAGATGTGTGGCCACGCCCACGTTTGGATGGCCCCTATTTTTAATCGACCAATCAGGTCGCTCTAAACCTGCCACAGTAGTAAAAGAGGCAAAATTGCGCCAGATGGTCACAATGCCAAATTGGCTTTCCAAAGTCGCGCCAATACGCTAATTGGCATGCAAAACATGCCAAACGTACATGCCAAACGTGTCATTCCCCTATGGCATACTAGTAACATACCGAACATGCCATGCCTCGCCAATACGCTAGTTGGCTTGCCAAACATGCCAAACGTGCCACTTTGCCACAGAAGCATGCCGAACGTGGCAATGTACCATAAATAGCGCGCCAATGTGCTAACCCACTTCTTGTTCGTGGCCAAACGCCATAACATATTCCAATTAGGGTATTCTAAACACGGATCGGCCTTAGTGGCATTAATCGAAACCCTAATTTCCAGTCGTGGCCCAATTACGCTACTTTGGCCCTAAAACATGCCACGAGCCATGTGGGACCCGACAAACCTTTAAAATGGCGCCATTCTATAATCACTCGTGGCCATCCTTGCGCATGTGGTTATTCCCATATTATGGCCACCCATAATTCATTTAATGTGGCCATGGCACCGATTGCATAAGGCGCCATCGCGCCGCAGCCACGCCACACACGCTAATTAGGGTTTCGATATGCCATACCCTAATTTAGCTAAAGTTTCCACGCCAACTAAGTCAAGTAATTCTCCTAAGGCCTTAAGTTTGATATAGCAATAGGGCCAATGTTGCCGGAGCCATATTTGGGTCTAACACCAATATGCCAAAATGGCTGCCACGACTACGCCAGGCACCACTATGCCACTGGCTTGCCGCTATATGTCACTACACCATTGGCATGTGCCAATGACGCCACTGTGCTACCATCAGGCGCCAACATAATGTGGCCATAATCAATGGCCATCCTTTACTATCTCACCCGTCCAAATTCGCCACAGAATTGACAGGCCTGTGGCAAGTTTTGGGCGACCAACTAAGACAAGCCAAATAGCATCACATGCTATTATCCTGTGGCGAGTCTCCTGACTTTGACTTGCCACACATAGCAACCTGCTACATGTTTTCCATGAAAACACTCGAGACATAAAACATGTCACAAACTGGGGGATGCTCATCGGGTATTGTCCAGCGGTTTACAAAAGTGTGGCGTGCAACACACCCATTATAAGAAAGTGTCGTGAAGTAGGGCGCTTAGTGGCGCAAGAAGTTGTTGGTGTAAACTAACCAGCTTTCCTCCATAGTGGGAACGTGGTTTCGATAAATTACACACATGACCCCACTTATCCATCACTCAATCACTCCAACTTTCTACGAGATCAGGATGCATTCAATATGACTTGTATAAATAGTTTTTACCTATTTTCTACAAAACAACAGTTTTGGTTAACAATAACACAAGTATCCAAAAAAACACCAAACAACTGATAGCTTACATTCTTTAAGCCAGTTCTATATTCTGATATAAGTCATAAAATAGCCACACCTTCAGAATTAACCATTATGGTCTCAACACCTTCTTCGCTTCCTTCCCTAAGACCAACCATTCTCCTTCACTTTGTGACCGAAGCAAGACTGGAACGACTATTTCTTGGTTTAGGCCAGGATTGTACAGATTGATCTCTCGAATCTAAACTACTCACGTGCAGTTGATCAGTTGTCAGCCGACGCAAAAATAATTTAAGTTCTTTCACTTCACAATTATAAATAAGAGTATAATTATAAGAACAGATTCGTTCCACAGTGTGATATGGGTTGTCAAATTGTTTTGATTACTTATAGAAACTAGGGGGTTTTGTTTGTGATTATAGCTAAATGAGAATAAAGCAAATAGAATAATATGAATATCAATAATAAAAAGTACTGGTTAGAGTTTTCATCTTCCATCTTCCAACATGTTATCAACTGAATCAATATCAACATTCATTTTCTATCAATATCAATAACCCTAGAGCGTCCTATCGCAGGCTTACTCCGGCAAAACTCCTATTATCATCAAAGGCGCAAGAGCCACTCTTTGAATCCTTTCCACTAAATAACTTGGCGCAAGAGCCACACAAGTTTAACCCAATGAAAGCACTAATATTTAAAAGTTGAGGTTATTCTAAGCAATTTAAGCGAAGAGCAACACGGATTTAACCTAGGTTATGCTTCTACATATAATTGTATGGCAACATCCCGTCGTTAACAACTATATTATGCTACTTCTAACAAGGATTATTCGACAATTTCGGATCTCAAACCCTAGTTTAGCAATAGATATGAATGCATGCTCATTTAATTTGCAACTTAAATAAACTAGCAATCAATCATACATGGAGTTATAAACGGTAGAACATAAACGATACTAACAAATTATGAATGAATGAGAATGAATATATCAATTGAATAACATGTCTTCCAACTTAGGACTACATCTCTAACCAATAAGAAATGGTTTAGTTACTCATGGATTTCTTAAAACCCATGTAAAATAATAAAGAAGAAAATAAATCAAACCCTAGAATTTTGATTGTCAATCGCAACTCCAAGCCTACTCCCGTTCTTCTCTTTCAAAGTGTAAAAACGAATGATAAAAGATATTCCTCAAACTCTCCCTTAAATAGGGTTCCCAAATATTGTAAAGGTGATCGTAATTAGCCCGTCCAAAATGGTGTCAAAACTCACAAATTAGCAAATATACCATGTCCAAAGTCCGGCCGTGTAAAGAAAATGGCTAGCCAGCCAAGTGAGCTCACGTTCAAAGCTAGGAATGGCCCACCCATTTAATCTTTGTATTGTCGGTGGATCGAGACCGACAAATGTATCATCCTCTGGTCACACACACATCCGTGAAAAATAATTTCCCCTGGATTTTCAACTAAACCAAAACATTTCGCGGATATTGCTTCCTCCGTGAAAAATATTTCCCTGAGTTTCACTTTTTCCGTTCATTCACTCGCAGTCACCATACTCTCCGTGAAAACTCAAACTCTGTATTTCTCAAACTTCTCCAACTGAGTTACTCGATTTCACTGCCATCACCATGCTCCAGCAGTATCACCATCGTGATCAACATCTCTTTCAATTCGCACTCTAATCTGACCAGACTCTGTCCATCTTTCAGTCGCTGTCAACCGTGAACAGCTCCACTCCAACTTTGATCCCAACTTCAGTGTGCCATTACAGCAGCAAACAATCAGCCTTTCTCCTCCATATTCAATCACCGAGTAACCATCACCACTGCCACCTTCCATTGTCACTGCTCGACCAACTATTCGAGCAGCCAACTCTCGACATTGGCAGAAAGCCAATCATCTCCTTATCTTCATCGTCATTGCCATTTTCCGTTCACCACCATCTCAGTACAATCATTATCGTTACTGCTATTAGTTTATCCACTTCGAGCACATTCCTAGATTTACTGCCAAAGACTACCATTCTCGAGTTTCCTCCAACAAGAGCTTCTTCTCTTACTCATAATCACCATCAGTCGTGATCTCTGCCATATCTTCTCGTCATTGCCAACTAACAACAGCAAACTACATCCCTGGTTTCTCGATCTCTTCCTTATCTCGCACCACGTACTCGAGAAACACCAACACAAACTCACTCCATGCTTTATCTCGAGTTGTACCTTTCCCTGACGTTGTTACCAGCTCCATCATTGCAGCTGACTTCATCGGAAATGACAGCAAATAACTCCATCCTTAATGCCAAGCTCGAGTGCACCACCATTCTGTCGAGCTTCTTCATCTTCATATCGTCACTTCCAATGGTAGCATCAACTACCATTCTTTTTCCAACTTTCAGCAGACACCATCGACCACTGCCATTAACGGCAGCATCGATCACCATTGATATTATCAAACTCTAACTTCGTCTGCATTATAGACTCGACCATTGCCGCTTCTCGATTCCATCATCCAAGCCTGACCACGAGATTGCTCGTTCTTATCCCACAAATCATCGTCTCTTCCATCACCATTACCTCCGTTATCAAACTCGCCATCCATCACAATGCCTGACCAAATAAAACCCAATGAGTACTCATCATTGTTTTCATTGCAGTCATCAAGCTACAAATACACGCCATTCTCCATTGTCAGTTTCTCGCTCAATCCATCCATGGCAGCAACCACAGTTCATGCCTCTGTAACTTGAATGTATTCTACTGTCAGTCTTGCGGGACTGACAATTCAATTCCCTTATCACCCACTACGCGGCTGCCCTGAGTAGAAGACTCCTCTGCCTTTAACAATTCTGTGCAGTCCCACTTTTTGTAACTTCGACTCGCTTCGAACGCCTCTAGATTCTTCATACGACGTCGGATTGACTCCATTCTTTCGCCGTTCTCTTCTTCTTTTCGTTCTCTTCAAGATGGGGCGAAGAAATCCCGGATTTGAACAAATTTCACTTCCTTTTGGTAAAGATAGCCTCAAACACCTAAGAAACTCAAAACAAACAAAATCAAAGTATAATGATACAAAAACTACCAATAAAGCAAAGCATTTAAGTATCTAACTAGTGCAAATATTGCACCTATCAAATTCCCCACACTTGCCTTTTGTTAGTCCTCGAGCAAACTATAAAAATAAACTAAGGTACAACAACTTATTGTCGTCGAAGTCACGGTTGCACTTAGCATGTGCAACAGGCCTTTAAACCCCTAGGTGTCCCTAGTGGACGAGTTATAGTCTCGTGAGGGCTTACAAGAGGTATACCCACAAAACCTACTCCAACTTCAAAGCGTTGCAGCTTCCCAAGCATCCAAAGAGCTATGAGGACATAGAGTTTCTGCATTCTAGTAATAAGAAGTTAGAACCACCAAAGAACATATTCTCATTCTTAAATGTTGGGTGAGAAGTAACCACAGTATAATGAGAGAACAAGTGTTTGAGAGCGATCAATAAGCATTTCGCCTCGACTTCTGCCTCACTTAAAAGGATTTTATGATAATTGCACTCAATAAGACGGTTTTTTTATGGGTCTCACATGTGTGCAGATAGGAATGAAGAGAGAATCCTACACACGTTGAATGGTGGGAAGGAAACCTTCCGAATAATTTCTGGAGACTCCACAAAATAGTGGAAATTAAAAGACTTTTTTCTGATGATCTCTTAGAAAGGAAATCAACCATATGCAAGGATGGGAGTACTCACTCACCTTCGATCGGCAGTATTGGTAGCATCACTCTCACAGTATCCAATAGAAACGTAGTCTTCATTCGGCTCGTCTTCTTCATCTTCTTGGTCTTCGTCTTTGTCTTCGGTCTTCAACTGTTGATGATAAACTCTTGAACTTCGTAGAACTTCGACAATTTGTAACTCTTTCTCTTCAATTCCTTGTTGCTTGAAACTTCTTCATAAATTTTTCTTCTTCCCATGGTTTTATTAAATGAATACAAAAAAGAAATACAAACCAAAATAATACAAAGAATTTCTCTTGTCTTATCTTTTTTTTTCTGTTCATTTTTTTTTTTTTTGTGTTTTTTTTGACAAGAGAAATAACTATAATACTGAATATAAAATAAACAATGAAATTGTAATGGCCATGGGAATAGTACTTTTGTGACGGACCAAGAAATTTTTGCTCCAAACGAGTTGGGTTACGCCCCGCTTGGCAAGCTCCAACTTCCCGATACGTCACTCGAGAAATAAAGCTGTCAAATTTTTCGGATTCTCTGAGCATATGTCCCATACCATAATACTCAGAAATCCCACAAGACTTCCCAACTTCATAAGGATCATCGAAGCGGATAAATGATTTCCATCTTTCTACTGTGAGGATACATTGTATCTCTTGCCAGAGTAGTAGGATACCAGCCACTATTACAGCTAACAGTCTTCCGGGTTGACACCCGTAGGTGGGGGCCATTTAAGGCCTGACGGATGGCTAGTTGCCAATGTCAAGGTAGTCAGATACCAGCTACCGTTACAGCTAACGGTCTTCCGGGTTGCCACCCGTAGGTGGGGGGGCCAGTGGGCCTGGCAAACTCACAGTACTCGGTCAAGCTCAAAAGAACATCTTTTTCAAATGATATGAACTACTCAAAGGAGTTGGCAATCATTTCCATATGGATGGTATGAACTGCCATCATAGACAGTAACCATCCCTTCTCAAGTACTGAGACAAATGATATGAATTACCTCGGATGGTAATAATCATCTCGTCTCACTAGGTAGTATGAACAATCAATGAGATTGACTGCAACTACCTACCTCTTAGTGCCAAGGTTACAATCATCTCCGAATGGAAGGTATGAACTACAAAGCAGTAACCAACCCTTTTCAGACGATATGAACAACCTTGCGGAGTTGTGCTGAACCGCATAGCGGCTGCCTTCGTACCCTCTCCGTTGATCGAAGGGATCAAGCACGACCGTAGTTCGTCAGTTTGGTTTAGATAGTATGAACTACCCTCACCAGTAGTAACTATCTCTTATTAGATGATATGAACTATTCCATTTAGATAGCAATCATCTCTTTCATAGATTGTATGAACTGCTTGTCGTGGCAGCAACAATCTCCTAGATAGTATGAACTGCTTTCAACAACAGTAACTATCTCAACCCATAGCAATAACTTAGGTAGTATGGATAGTATGAGTTGCATAGCAACAACTATCCCTGGCACATCTCATCACCAACAATCACCTAAACAACTATCCATTGATCACAAGATTTCAGCATATGCATGTACCTGTACCTGCCACTCAAGAACAACAATTGACTATAACTGTTTTGTAGGTCTAAATCCATGCTATACGTACATGTCTCAAATACTAGATTAACCCAAGTATAATTTAATACTTAGATAATACAATATATAAAGCAATTCAAGCAATACTAGTCAATCATAAATGTATAAAATCCATATAATATAGTCTTTCATGCCCCAATAACTTGTCCATAAACAAATGTCGCAACAAGAAACTATCATTTAAGCTAATTTAGTTGTAGAGAACTAAAGGCGATTGATTCTCCAACTACACCACATATCAACTCAACACAATATCATCTTCGAAATCTATATTGTCTACTTGCAGCTCATACATGAAATCCACAAGCTAACTACTTAGCTACACACAAGTTCATGAATCATGTACATATATTCACAGTAAATTGTCATGATAGGAAATCAACCACTCTAACCATTTCGATTTTCTATCCATAGACACAACATACTAAGCTCAAGGATCACCATGTAAGTTATTCACAACCTATGATATTCGACATGCAATTGTGTGTATAAAGTCCTTACCATTTTATTGTCCACCCAACCACTTAGCTACCAGCACATACAACACTAAATGATTTAGTCACTAATCATCACATCATGATAACCATAAGACTTAAGTAGACCCAAACCCTTCGTCATTTTTCATTTTTAGCGAAATAGTACAACAAGATTTATATCGATAGATGCCCATACATTGTACACAACATCAAGCCCTATTATTTATTTCGGCGTACATTCTACACAACACCAAGCCTTATTATTTATTTCGGCGAGATATGGTACTTCCTTGTGAAGCATTAGAAACTAGTACAAAGTAGAAGACCATAACAATTTAGACTGCAACCTCCCAAACACCTTCATGCTTATGCGTACATAAAATATAGCTTGGAACCACCGTACATTACCTCTAATCAAATTAAACAAGTCCACTGAGATGGACATGTTTACAAACCAAGCTTGAAAAATTATGATCAATTCAAATATGTACGCACACATATAAACTAACTACAACATAACCAACATCCCATATTTATACAAAATTTCTGTTTTCAGAATGCAGTCGCACTTTGTCCAAGTTTTTCAGTAAGAAACGACACCTGATTGTCCTGAAATTTTTACAGTATCTTTAGGACTCAATTTCACACAGCATATCCAAAAATCAGCACATTCTAACGGTTTGTTACATAATTATATACATAACAGCGTGGCTGCTTTCACTGCCGATAACAAAATTCAGTCACGGCTCTCCTAAACTTTGGGGTACCTAAATTGATCGGATGTTCTTCAAATTTTTACTGTAAGTTGAGTACAATGAAAGGAACAACATAATAAAATTTCATCTTAATCTGATAAACATACAGTGAGATAAGCTTTAAACAGTTTAGTGTCCAGGGTTTCGACCCTGCAGACTGCAGCCATAGATTATGCAATCTTTGCAGTAGTAAACAGGACCTGATCGTCATGAAATTTTTACTGTGTTGTTAAAACTTAAATAAACACAACATACTAAAAATTTCAGCATATTCCAACGGCTGGATTTAAATATATCATTAAAACTAAAACTGAGATTCTAGGGTTCACAAAGTTGAATCATAATCAAATCATGCAATTCATTACCAAGAGCTTGTTAAACACAAATTAAGCAAGATATCAAAGTACCCAATCAATATTTTGATTTAAAGAGTGATTTGTATTAAAAACCCCAAATCATGAAGAACCCTAATTTCAAAATTCTCAAATCAAGGCATTTATACATGAAATTGATGTTCCTTACGAATTACTTGTTGTTCTTTGCATGCAAACCAACAACAACTCCTTTGACGATTCTCTAACTCACCCCTATTTTCACCAATCTCTATAAAGGTTTATCCATGATTTTGGTTTGAGAAAGATGAACCAAAAATCATTCGAGAGAAAGAAAAGAATACAGGAAAGGAGAAGTTTCATATTCATAGTTTCATACAACTCTTCATGCTAAAATTTCACAATCATTTCAAGCTCTCCTCTTCTCTAGTTCTTAAGTTTCTCTTCTCTGTAAGAGAAAGGATTAACACTCCCTAGAGAAAAATGAAGAAGAGACTGTTGAGATTATTAGTCCCACATTGTATGGGTTATCTAAGATCCTGCGGTTTATAATTCCTTAGAACCACTCCACTCATTGCCAATTGGTTTTGGATGCCCGTATTCTAACATGGTATCAGAGCAGGCTATTTGTGTCGAGTCAATTGACCGCACCGTTACTCCGTGTCACCCGATTTATTATTGTCCACGTGTTAGACCCAACGAGGCTACATGTGAGGGGGCGTGTTGAGATTATTAGTCCCACATTGTATGGGTTATCTAAGATCCTGCGGTTTATAATTCCTTAGGGCCACTCCACTCATTGTCAATTGGTTTTGAGTTGGATGCCCGTATTCTAACAGAGACAAAGGTTTTCTATTTTCTAACATTTGATTAAACGAATGACCAGTTTACCCCTGACTCACTTCACACAAATTCGCCACATGCATAGTGACGTGGAGGGCTGCATGCACATCTATTTTGGCACCCTTACATATGCTGGAGGCTATCAAGTACCTTATAAAAACCCTATTTTGTAACTTGGGCAGACTCGGAGTGTTAAAAACATTCTAACTTGGGTTTCTTGAGTTATTTTAAGTGAAATACTTTTAACTTCTAACTCTAATAGGTTGGATTAAACCAGAGAAAAACTTTGGGGCCTTACAACTTTACCGCTTGATTCTTCACAACTTGTATTGTCTTCGTATCATAAACTTCAATATAATTCTCATCTTTAGATTTTCTTCGCTCTTGTAAATAAGTTTTCAACTTGAATATAGAATACCGCTCCTTATGTGTAAGTCTTCAACATGTATATAAAAATATGCCCATTGTATGTTGCTTTACTTGGATATGAAATTTCCTCTTCCATTAATTGTTGCTTGTAAACCTCAAACGTCTTCAACTTTCCTTGTAGATTTTGATGTCGCTCCGCCTGTTGATGATGATGGTGTGTTTCTATGGACCTGTTGTTGGCGAGAGGGAGAATGGTGCTAACTGCAAATCAAACTACAAGAAGGTGGTTTTCATCTATAGACGTCACCCTCATGATTGACAAAGTTAGCACTCAAGAGATCAAAAATAGTGCTTCTATTGGTTGGAGGTTGGGTAGCTCACCATTCTACCCGGAATTAACGTACGGTGACACACACTCAAAAGAAAGCTCTTTAGTCAACTTACAAAAAATAATTTGGTCTGGTGCCTCTGTTGATTTGAAAATAGGTAGTCTCCACTAATGATTGATCATCAACTCTAATAATGCATCCTAATTTGCATCACTGGCATGATTAAATCCATTATTTAACACTCTAACAAGCAAGAAATCTGAACGTAGTTCCCAACACTTCCAAGTTCAGTTATGTCGGTCAGAATCTCTATGTAAACATACCTAGAAGTATGCTAGTGACTCTAAAATCTCTACAAGTTGGAGGTCTTTATTTATTTTATTTATGCAAATATATACAAAAAGCTAAAAACTCTATATGCAAAATACTCCCCCACACTTAAACTTCACATTGTCCTCAATGTGCAAAACTGAAAATTCTGAATTCTGACGTAGCAGCAGATAAAACACGAAAACTATACAAATTGGTAAGGAATTTGGCAAAACACTACTTCACGAAAGTTGTTCGCCTACGTCTTTTCTACACAATTTCAAAAGGGCACAGTGTTTCGATAAACGGTATGACAGTTATGGTCTCTGGAATAAACTACGTGCAGTCTGAATTTTTCTGACGAAAAGGGATTCGTCAAAATTTTCTTCAAAATAAATTCCGGACTCTACGAAATTAATATGGGGATGAAAATATTATATGAAAATAATAAAAACTGAAAATAAAAGGGATTAAGATACAAAACCTATGGGTTGCCTCCCATTAGCGCTTGGTTTAACATCGTTAGCTCGACTTGGCATTCGCCTTACTACTCCTCCAGAGGGAGTACATCAACAAGGTTGATCTCTTCCGTTTCAGCATCAAACGGTTCATAATAGGGATTTAAGCGATGCCCATTCACTTTAAGCTCCTTTCCTGTTAACAAGCTACGGATCTCTACTGCACCATGAGAAAAAACATTAAGCACAACAAAAGGTCCTATCCAACGAGATTTCAATTTACCAGGAAATAAATGAAGGCGAGAATTAAACAAAAGAACTTTCTGTCCAACAGTAAACTGTTTTCTAGAAATCCTACTATCATGAAAAGCCTTTGTTTTCTCCTTGTAAATTCGTGAACTTTCATATGCATCATTACGAATTTCTTCTAGTTCACTTAATTGAAGTTTTCGTTGATTACCAGCCCCGTCGATATCCATGTTGCATTGTTGAATAGCCCAAAAAGCCTTATGCTCTATTTCAACAGGAAGGTAACAAGGTTTACCGTACCCAAGCCTGTAAGGAGACATCCCAATAGGTGTCTTGTATGCGGTTCGGTATGCCCATAATGCATCGTTGAGACGTAAACTCCAATCCTTCGTTGAGGGATTCACTGTCTTCTCCAGAATGGACTTTACTTCTCGATTAAAAACTTCTGCTTGCCCGTTTATTTTTGGATGATACGATGTAGCAATCTTGTGAGATATTTTCTACTTTTTCAACAAGCCCTGAAAGAACTTATTTCGAAAGTGTGATCCTCCATCACTGATTATGGCCCTTGGGGTTCCAAACCTTGCAAAAATCTGATCTTTAACAAAATCTGTAACTGCTTTAGAATCATTAGTAAGGTGGCTTAGCTTCCACCCATTTGAAACATAATCAAAAGCAAGTAAGATATAATATTTCCCAAAAGAATTAACAAAAGGTCCCATAAAATCTATAACCCATACGTCAAAAAGTTCTACAAAAAGAATAAACTTATGTGGCATTTGATTTCGTGCACCTAGATTGCATGTTCTTTGACATTTATCACAAGTTGTACAAAACACATACGCATCTTTGAATAAAGTAGGCCAATAGAAACCACTTTCAAGTACCTTAAAAGCGGTTCTCTTTGCTCCAAAGTGTCCTCCACAAGCGTACGAATGACAAAAAGACAATATATAATTATATTCAGATTCGGGTATGCACCTTCGTATAATTTGGTCTGCACAATGTTTCCATAAGTATGGATCATCCCAAATATATTGATTTGCTATCTTTTTCAGTTTGTCCCTCTCAGCACGAGACAAATTCTTGGGTATTTGTTTAGACACTAAATAATTCACAATATCAGCATACCATGGTTCTGAAACTGCAATTGAGAATAGTTGCTCATCTGGGAAGCTTTCACGCAACGGGATAGCTTCTTTTTCTACAGTAAGAAGACTCAAGTGATCCGCAATAGTGTTCTCAATGCCTTTATTGTCTTTAATTTCGATATCAAACTCTTGTAAGAGTAATATCCATCGAATGAGCCTTGGTTTCGCCTCCTTTTTTGCAAGTAAGTACCTAAGTGATGCATGATCAGAAAACACAACAACTTTTGTACCAATTAAATAAGAACGAAATTTTTTCAACGTAAAAACGATTGCTAATAGCTCTTTTTCTGTGGTCGTGTAATTTTGTTGAGCATCATTCAACGTTCAGGAAGCATAATAAATTGCATGAGGCAACTTCCCAGTACGTTGTCCCAATACTGCACCGACCGCATAATCACTCGCATCACATATTAGCTCGAATGGCTTACTCCAATCTGGTGGTTTCATAATAGGGGTTGTTATCAAAAGTTCTTTCAAACGATTGAATGCCGCCAAACAATTCTCATCGAAGTTAAAAACCACATCTTTTTGCAAAAGGTTGCATAATGGTGCTGCAACCTTGGAAAAGTCCTTGATAAACCTGCGATAAAATCCTGCGTGACCAAGAAAAGAACAAATTTCCCTCACCGTAGTGGGAGGAATTAGAGCACGAATAAGATCAATCTTAGATTTATCAACTTCCGATCCGTTAGAAGATATAATATGGCCTAAAACAATGCCATGAGTTACCATAAAATGGCACTTCTCCCAATTTAGCACAAGATTAGTCTCAACACATCGTTTAAGAATTAATGTAAGGTTATCCAAGCACAAGTCAAATGAATCACCATACACACTAAAATCATCCATAAAAACTTCGATAATATTTTCGACATATTCAGAAAAGATACTTACCATACACCTTTGGAAGGTAGCAGGTGCATTACACAAACCAAAAGGCATCCTTCTATATGAAAATGTTCTGAACGGACACGTAAAAGTAGTTTTCTCTTGATCTTCAGGTGCTATAGCAATATGATTGTAACCTGAATAACCATCAAGAAAACAGTAGTGAGAGTGTCCAGAAAAACGTTCCAACATTCGATCCATAAAAGGTAAAGGAAAATGATATTTTTTAGTGGTTGCATTCAGTTTTCTGTAATTTATACAAACCCTCCAACCGGTTTGCACACGAGTTGGGACAAGTTTGTTATTATCATTTTGCACCACTGTGATGGCCGACTTCTTTAGTACCACTTGTACCGGGCTCACCCATTTGCTATCAGAAATGGGGTAGATAACTCCCACATCTAATAACTTTAGTATCTCTTTCTTTATGACTTCCATCATTGGAGGATTCAAGCGGCGTTGTGCTTCCCTTGTAGGCTTTGCTTCGTCCTCAAGTCATATTTTATGCATGCACTGTAGTTGCAGGAAATCCTACACTACACACCTCACTCGAATTTGCTTAATCAATCCATTTGAAGATGAATAATAATGTGTTTTATTAATTGTTTTCTTGAAAGGTTTACAAAGAAATGTAGAACAGAGCTAAAGAAATCACAATCACTCTTAATTTTCTCTCTCCTAATGACTTGCTTAACAATTCAAAAAGACCCCCCTTACAACAGACTTACTCAACCCTTTATATAGGGTATTACATAGTGGATGACAGCTAAGCTGTCCTTTATTTTCGGAAACGACTCGCGAATCCTCGCGAGTGTGTAATTGCTTGTCCTCGCGACACCCCTAATTCTCGCCAAGTCTTCACACTTTCCTCACGTTCTGACTGTCGTCATCTATTATGTCATTTATTTACCTCCATGCGATTCCTTCGCGACGCAGTCGTTTATTAATCTCGCGAAGTATTGGAGTTGCGATATTCTGATCCTACATCTTGCCTCTTCTCATGTATTCTCTGCGAAGAAGAGAATGTCATGAGAACAATATTTTAGAATGTCGCAATCGCTCATCTTTACCTCGCCATTGTTCATTTTTGCTCGTTTTATTTATGTATGGAATTTATTACAGGTGTTTCTTCTTCCACTCTTTTCTTGACACGTCTCTTTCAACTACTTATTCTTAACCATTCACGTCCCATCTCGCATTAAATGCGTTTATATTCCAAGATTCTTTCTCTCTATAAATAGTTTCCCACTCCTTTCTTCTTCTTTTTACTTTCCTTCGCAAATTTTCTTTAATTCTCTCTCTCCTTCCGCAATTTGCATACTTCGCTACCATAATTCTTCTACTTCTTTCTCATTCTTTTGATCTGCAATCATCTATTCCCATACTTCTAGCAATGGCTTCACTTGGTCGTTCATACACTCCTTCTTTTATTGATGTTCAAAAGAAGTTACAGGAAAAGGGTTTCACTTTATCAACTATTCTCGATCATGGATCTTCATCTATTCTTTCTGCAAAACTGTTTTCTGATCATCAATGTGATGATCATAAAATCATAATCTCACCGGGTCAACTCCTCGCAGGACTCCCATTCCTTTGTACATTCCCCGAATTGCCATTATTCTATGAAATTCTTGCTCATGAGAAATTCTCGCGAGATGTCTATCAATTGAGTGGCGACTGCATTCGTTTAATGCTTGAATTCGCCCATCGTGGAGCTGGTAAAGGATCTTTATATCCTAATAATGTTAGGGATCCTAGGTTTGTAGATTTACAAATAGTTACTTAGAAGTATACCGTGGACAATTTCTTTGCGAATTACTCTGTTATAAATATGAGAAATAATAAATCTCATTGGGTGCTCGCTTTGAAAAGAATGATAACGTTGATGTCGACAAATTGCTTATGCAAGATATTGATTGGCATTCGGGCAACAATAATACTCCCGTCATTCCAAAGATGAGAAATAGTGGGTTGTTCCTTTACTTTTGAGTGGTCCTTACATCGCAGGTTCATATATTCTCCCTGCAAACCTCGCGAATTATCATCCTTGGGAGTTTAAGTGGCCTGAGGAATCAAATGAGGTATATATTTTTTTATTTTATTTTTATTTTTGCTTTGCGACATCTTCTTCCTCTTTTATCTATTAACTTTCAAAAATTTTAGATTGCCAGAATGAGGAAGAAATATAAAGAAAATCCAAAGCCAAGTATCCTTGATACTTGATCGCTCACGAATGAAGTAAGAAACATTTTCTTTTGTTATTTTAAACAATATTGTTGCCTCTGTTTCTTATCTTCATGCGTATGCGAAGGTTGAAGTTGAAGAGGCTGAAGCTGCGAAGGCTAAAGGCAAGGATAAAGCTACTTTGCACAAGGACAAGTCTTCTGCTCCGTTTTCTAAAAAACGGAAAACCCATCTCTCTTCTCATTGTAGTTCTCAAACAGACGAGAATTCTGACGAGAATGAAAATGAGGTTGGTACTTCTTCTGCGAGGGAAAATCACTCTACCACCTCTGCTATGGCGCAATTGTCTAGCATCTTCTCCGATTCCATGCAAGGATTGGGAGATGAGCATTTAACTGCTACTTGCGAAGCTCTCGCTAAGATTTGCGATGCCTCACTGCTGGAGGATAACGAGTCATTTCGCGGGGTTTCTCGAACAGTGACTTCTAGCTTCTTAAACGCTCTTAATGCTTTGGTATGTTTGTATCCTTTTATTTCTTTGTGATTTCAATTATAAACTCTATCTTAATCATTTCCATATTTTTCTTTGTAGTCTGGGAGAGCTTCTTTTGTTGTCGCCTCTGACCTTGAGAAAAGACACATCAATCTTGAAAGGAGAAATTTGCAACTTAAAGATAAGATTCGAGAACTAGAGAGTGAAACTGCGACATCTCGCAAGAAGGATGAACGAATTAAACAACTGGAAGCTGAGCTTACTTCTCAACAGAATAGAGTATCTACTCTTGAAAGCGCAAATCAGCAGCTTTATGGTATAACAATCTTTACTCCTCAAATCCTTTTTATTTTATCATTTACTCTTCCTTGCCTGACTTACTATTTTCGCAGACATATATAATTTCTCTGAAGAATCCATTCTTCTCCATTCATTTCCCGAGCCCATGGATGATGATGTCCTTCTTACTCGTCTCAATGAATCTCTAAGTAGTTCTTCAAATAAGACTAACCTTCTTTCATTAAAGGATCTTCAATCCAAATATCATCTCTTAGCGATCGAGCATAGGGCTAGTTTAAGTTTAGCTAATCAATTTAAACGAATGTACCTTGATTCCAAGAATAAAGCCAAAACCTTAAGGAAGAAAGTTAGTGATCTCATAGATGAGAAAGATTGCATTACTAACAGAGGTGCACAGGCATTAGCAAAATTTCAAAAATCTCTCCTTGATGTGCAAGTTGAGCGAGATGAACTCCTTCGTCAGAATACCATACTTAGCGAGCGAGAAGACCAAATTCGTTCACTTTTTGTCATAAATAATGATGATGAGTTTACATGGGCTGCGAAGGTTCTAGATAATGCTAGAAATAACTTAGGTGTCGATGTTAGTCTTCGCGCCGAGCAAACTACCTTAATCAAGGATATGATCTTTGAAAGAGAAGGTTGTTTGTTATACTTCTTTACTTTTCTGTTCTTTTTCTTTTTGTACTATTATCATTAATTCATTTTCTCATGTTTTCAGAATCTGAAAAGAGATTTCAGACAAGGATTGGAGAGCTTGAAACCGAAAAAGAACAACTCGCCATGGATCTCTCTCTTCGCGAGAATAAATATTCTAAGTTGAAGCGACAATTCCAAACTACAGTGGCGAATTTTAATAATGATGCTGTTCGTTTTCGCAATCAAGCTATGGAAATAGTTTGTAACGATCACAACATTCCTCTTCATTCATATCCTTTCCTTGGCCAAGAAGTTCCCGAGAACTTTTTTGTCTCGGATGTTTATAATAGTGAAGCTAATGAAGAAGAAGAATGCGCGACGAGAGTGATGGAACAAAGAATCGGATCAAGAAGAAGAACCGCAAAGAAATAACTTCTTTTTCTTCTTTCATTTCTTGTAGTATCTCAGATACATATATCTTTGACCATTGAATGTGAATTTCGACTTTTGCTTCCTTTGTTCGAGATATATCAATCAAACAACCCTTCTTTGTAATTATAACTTCACACTTGCCTCTCCATAAAGATATAATCAAGATATATAATCAACTTTGCGAGTTACATAAAATATAATCATTCTCGCGAGATATAAATATATATATCATCATTTTTTTTTTTTTTTTTTTTTTTTTTTTTTTAACTCTGCACTTTATCATTGCGACAAGATCGCAAGATATCTTCATGGATTAAGAAATCTATTGATCTTGCCTTATCATTATTTGTGTGGTCTTATTATGCCTTCCTAAGTAAAGGTCTTATTTTGCCACCCCTCATTTCGACAAGATCGCAGTAGTCTTTACATTTTCATATAATGACCCATTGACCTTGTCTTATCATTTCTTAAGTATTTTTGCCTCTGCAGGACATTATATTTGCGACAATATGACAGGTTTAAATGTTCTTGCGACCATAAAATCCCGTAACATTGTCGTCTTTGCGACGAAAATCGCAGGACGTTCTTACATTTTCATGTAAAAACCCATTGATCTCGTCTTACCCTCGCGTTAGTATTATTGCCTCTGCAGGATCATTGCACAAATATGACAAGCCTAAATTCTCTTGCGAAAATAAAGCCTCGTGACATTTGCGTCTTTTGACACTTATCGGCTCCCTAATGGAGGGTGCCGCCCTTATCTTCTCCCGGTTTGCCCCTTCAAGGAGGCGTACATCGGCCATACAAGACTAGCTCCTCCCATCCGGTCTTAACAACAACCGGTTGTTTTCGCACCTCTTATCCCTTATACCTATATGGTTTATGGTTACGAGACTGCACCTAAGTGGAGTTTTCTTCGGTCCGGTGCGGATATATCAAGACTTGCCAAGAATGGCGAGACACTTCAAATGCCCTGTGCACTCTTGGCTCAACCGTGTACCCCAGGCGCCTTGAGCATATCGACTCCTTGGAAGAGACCCTCGGGCGTCCAACCCGTATAACCTTATATATATAGTTGGAAATCCAAGGTATCTCCTCCATAGGCTTTCATGGGGCCCAAATCTCCATGACTCAGGTTCCAGGAGCGGTGTAACCTTTCCCCTGAGCCATGTCAAGAGATACCCCCTTATATGGCGCACTTTAGGTCTTACATTTGCCTCTTATAAATATCATTCGCGAACTAAGGTGTACGCCATAAAGGTTCGTCCCATTCACTCACTCATTCATATTTGTTAATTCATTCAAGCATTCATTCTGCTTTATGAAGCTATCGCACAATCTTGCTTTATTTCCTTTGATGTCGCAATCTATCTCTTTGAAAAACATTATATCACAAATTCATTCCATTTCTCCCATCTTCTATGGGTATTTTCTTAAGATATAACCTATTCCATGGCCTATCTAGTTTTTGCCCTACATCTTTGCCTTCGGGATCCATTAATCTATATGCCCCTGTTCCAACTATTTCCTTGATGATATAAGGTCCATCCCATTTTCTTGCCAGCTTGCCACCATTTTCTCGATATATATAGGTGTTTCTCGCAGCACCAAGTCACTTGGCTGAAATTCACGTATCTTGACACGCTTGTTATATTCTCTCGGCCAATCTTCGCTGATAATTCTCCATATGTTGTAGTGCTTTCTCTCTTTTTCTTCTAGTTCATCTAACTTGATTAAGATGTTACCCGACTGAGATTTTTCTCCCAAGCTTCTTTCTTTGTAGTTGGAATCTTAACTTCAATCGGAGTACGGCTTGACTCCATATGTTAAACAAAAGGGGACATGCATGTAGCTTCTCTTCTAGTTGTATTATAAGCCCATACCGCATTGGGTACTTGTTCGCACCATCCTTTATTGTATCCTTCTAACTTTTTCTTCAATATGTCTCTGCGATTGTTTTATTTGTCGTTTCTTGCACGACCATTATCCTCTGCGAGGTATAGAGGAGTTGATTTCCCACATCGTATCCAAATGCATTAAGCGGCAATTCTATATTTTTGTCCTTGAACTGCTTCCCATTGTCGGATACCAACCGTCTGAATCCCAAATCTGCATATAATGTTCTCAAATATGAAAGTAAAAACATCCTTATCGCGAATATGTTGTACCGCTTTCACCTCGCCCATTTTGTGAAATAATCAGAGCGACGATTAAATATCTTCTCTGTCTCGTTCCTCGGTAAAAATGGTCCTACAATGTCTAAACCCCATTTTCCAAATGGCCGGACACTTGTTGAAGAATTTAACTAGCTCCCGGTGCATGTATTTTCTTCACATGCCTTTGGCAATCCTCGCAACGCCTTGACACTTGTTTCGCGTCCTCATGCATATATGGCCAATAGTAACCCTACATTTTTTCTTTATATGCTAAAGATCTTCCACCGCTGTGATTACCAGCATCCCCACTATGTAACATCTTCAATATGATTTCCCCTTCCTTTCTTGTTAAACATCTAAGTGAAGGCCCGTTAAAAGATCGTCGGTATAGCACTCCATATCTTAATTCATAATTTGTTGCACGGCTCTTTAATTTGTGTGTTTCCAATCTATTTCTTGGTGTTTCTCCCTCAAAGAAATATGCATGAAGCTCGCTCTCCAATCTTCTTCGCAGTGTTTGTGTTCCGTCTTCTACTACCATTACATCGGTTTCTTGTTCTTCTTCTTTGTCAATTGACTGGCATCAAAAGTGTTTGTATTTTAATATTTCTAACTGGATCTGTCATCATACTTGATATAAAGGCAAAAGCGTCTGCGAGCCTATTATTTCTCCTTGATATATGTCTCCACTTTATTCTTGGTATCTGCAATGGCAAAATGACTCGTCAACAAGTTTCTTATATTTTTGTAAAGACAATTCGTTTATGGAATATTCTTTTTTTATCTGGCGAATTGCCAATTATGAATCACTAGTAATCCTTACATTCTCCAGCTTCATTTCTATTGCAAATCGTCAAAAGCATGTATTATAGCTTCATATTCTGCATTTCGTTATTTGTTGATGCAAACTCCAATCTGAAGAAAGAGCTATTTTATTACCCTCTGGCGATATCACAACAATTCCTATTCCATTTCCTTCTCCATTTGATGATCCATCTACTAATATTTCCCATCTATTTGGTTCCGTTAACAAATCTTTCGGATCTCCATGTTCTTCCTCTACATCCATCATTTCTTCTACTGATTCATCCTCTTCCAAAGGAAATTCTGCTAGAAAGTCTGCGACAACCTGTGATTTTGGCGAAGATAGTATTTCATATTTGAGTTTGCAATGACTTATTTGAGCATTCCATCTCTCAACTCTTCCCGACCTCTTTGAATTCTTCATCACTGATTCTATTGGTACTTTTGTCACCACCTTGACAACATGCGCTTGAAAATATATACTGGCTTAAATGTTGCATAAACTAATGCCAAGATTAGTTTTTCAATTTTTGAGTAATTCCTTTCTGCAGCGTTGAAAGTTTTGTCTGATGTAATAAATTGGTTTTTCTACTCTTGCGTCCACTCGTAGTAACACCGCACTTAATGCATGCGGGTTGTCGCAAGATAGATCAACAATTCTTCTCCTTCTTCTCTTTTTTTGCAAAATTGATATATCCATTAAATGTTCCTTTATTCCTTGCAAGGCTTTCTCGCACTCATCTGTCCATTTAAACTTTGATCCCTTTCTAAGGATATTGAAAAAGTGCTTGCATTTGTCAGATGATCGCGAGATGAACCTCCCTAGCGAAGCTAACAACCCATTTAACTTTTGAACATCTTTTATTGTCGCCGGTGTTGGCATATCGCGAACTGCTTGTGCTTTTTCTGGGTCGACTTGAATTCCTTCTTTGGATACAATATACCCTAAAAAAATTTCCGAGGCGACTCCAAAGGTGCATTTTTTCCTGGTTTACTTTGATATTAAATTGCCTCATTTGTTCAAAAATTTCTTTCAAATCCCGTGTCGTGGTCTTTTGCTTTTCTACTTTTATTAACATATCATCTACGTATACCTCCAATGTTTTGTGTATCCATCTCGCGAACACCTTCTCCACCATTCTTTGGTATGTCGCACCTCCATTTCACAGACAAAACAAAGATTTTTGTATAACAAGACAATCCTCTTGGAGCAAAGAAAGCAAGTATGTTCTTGGTCTTCTTCGGCGAGAGGAATTTGATTGTAACCCTTATATCCATCAAGAGATGATATCCTTTCGTTTCCTATTTGCTTCAACCAATTGCGGGATATCTCGGTAATGGGAAACTATCTTTAGGACAAGCTTTATTTACATCAAGAAAGTCTATACAAATTCTTATTCCTTTTTTCTTCTTTGGGACTATAACCATATTTGCTATACATTCGGGATATTTTGCTTGTCTAATAATTCCCGCGTCCAACATTTTCTGTAATTCTTCTTCTATTTGAGGATGATATGCTTTGTCGCGATCTTTCTAATTCTTTGTTTAAATGGTTTTACATTATTGTCAATTTCCAATTTATGGCAAGCCACTGATGGATCTATACCAGGCATTTCATCCATATCCCATGCGAAAATATCTTTGTAATCTCATGAACAACTCAACAGTTCTTTTTCTTCATCCGCTTCCATTTTAGTCCTAATTTTTAAGATTTTAGGCTCCTCCTCGGTTCCAACATTCACTTCTTTTGTTTGTTCTCTTTGCTGACATAGCTAGACTTGATTCTCCCATAGGAGTTGGTCCTCTCATTTCCTTCGCGAACTCACTCCCTTTTTCCATGATTTCGCCAGGTATTCCTTTTCCCTCTTTTGCTCTTATCATGTAAATTCTAAACTCTTCTTCTTTCTTAGCTGCTTTTATCATCTTTCTGCGATCTTTTCGCTTCTTCACTTGCCCTTCTGTTGATGGTGGATTTTCGTTCAAGGTTAAATTTGTAAAAACCAGAAAAAATCATGCGCTGACATCTTGTAAAAGATAAAGCCATTTATAAGTGTTGGATATTCCCTCACTTAATTCACCAAGAATGGATCATGTAGCAACAATCCCTTCTTGTGAATTTTATATCAGCCTTGTATTTCATGTACTCATTATCAGTGTGGCATGATGACTGAGTGTTACTCTTATAGAGTAACACGAACCTCCAAGCACTATAATGAATTATTATCAGTGTGGCATGAGACTGAGTGTTACTCATATATAGAGTAACACGAACCTCCAATACTATAATGAAACCATGTACGAAATACCCGTACAGGCTGATGCTCGGTGTGTTATATTAGCCCGAGCCCCTCTCGGTGTGTTATACTAGCCCGATTGAGCCCCTCTCGGTGTGTTATACTAGCCCGATTGAGCATCCGGACTTGACTGTATAGTCTCCGGATATGATCTGATTGCAGTCATCCAACTCCATAAGCATGATTGGGTGACCACAGATCAATTCCATCACCCCAAGCATGGTATGGAATACCCACGGCCTTAGCTTGCCAAAGAAAACCGTTCATACCAAGCATTATGACTGAAAACCCTAAATTAGGGTTTGCGGCATATTACATATGTTGCAAAGTAGTCTCAACCATCCATCTTCGCAGTATAGATGGAGGGTCTAGATGTAGACCCAAAGGGCCCGTGAGCATGTCAACACGATCACCGTGAGACCGCCTACACACTTGACCAACGGCCAAGACCAACAATGTTTGACCGTGACAAAATCGTCACCCAAACAAGAGGTGGCGCACGGCTTTGAAAGCCAAATTAGGGTTTCAAGCCATCACGCGTCCATCTTCTCCGGTACGAATGGAGGGTCACCAGATTAGATTAAGCAGTCCGGTCATACCAAGATGATCACCGTGGGCCCATCTATCTCCTCATGCGGTCGGCCAAGGCATATCATGCCCAGCCTAATCCAAAATGCCCGCCCAAACATGCGTGGTTACACTTCCCAAATTGCAAATTGATCTCGACCGCTCAACTTCACCGGATGATTTGAATGGCTTAGATCACGTTTTCATGGGATAATCAGGTATAGGTGTGAACATCAACCTACCACCTACACGCTGGAGTGATCGACCAAGACCGACCAAGGACGGTTGTCTTGGAACGCGTGCGGGAATATCACGCGGTTATCAACTCCTTTGCGGTAAGAAATTTACTGCCGCAACCGATCTCAACCACTCAACCTGTGCCGGTCAATTTGAGTGGCCTAGATCGCGCCTTCTTGGGAAAGTGAGACATGGACGTGTACACCGGCATGCCATCAACATGCATGACCGGTCGGTCCTCTCCAAAGCCCTTCCCATGCTTGGTTTCGACCAAGCTGAAGAGTGATGCTTGCGCACCTCTTCAAAAACCCTAGTATTCATTAACGGTCGCAGATGAGTGTCTCAAACATCATCTCATCCGTTCAACTTCACCAGCTTGGTTATACAACCCTGGTCAGGAGTTATTTGGTTAGTGAGGCGTCATTGACGAGGAGTCAATCTCGCAAAAATAAATTTCTCTACTTCTCTTTAACTAGCAAGTAGTATAATGTAAGTAGGATCGTCCCAAGGGAGGTATGAAGTTCAAGTTGTTATGCAAATACTCTTAGCAAAGATGATTTTTGTTGTAGAAATGCTGAAAATTGTAAAATGTATTCAAATATGAGATGTAATTGATTAAAGGTTCATTCTAGACCACGGAATACAAACCAAATTGATAGATAGCTATATTCTTCACATTATCATGTTACTAACAACCCTAGAATAATTAGTACGCTCAACTATTCCGTTATTATCTCCTAGCTCACCGGATACGGAAGCGCTCGACTACCATTTCCTACTTGCCAAGTTTCCTAGAGGTACGCTTACTAGGTTTGACTTAAACAAGTGCTCTAAGTTCTGTGAGATAAGGTTGCTCCTAGTGATGAACTCAAAAGCATGAATCACCTACTAGTGTTGATTTCTACATATGGGTACTCAACAAAGTCCCATCATCAATACCCACATATTACTACTTGTGTTTATCTTCTCTAGACAATTACGGGTCGAAGAAAATCTAAACTAGCAAATAGATTAAGAATTAATGATTCAATTTCGAACTTAAACCCTTAACAAATAATCCATAGACAATATTAG
The DNA here is from genome assembly GCA_023531295.1 of Papaver armeniacum. NCBI lineage: Eukaryota > Viridiplantae > Streptophyta > Magnoliopsida > Ranunculales > Papaveraceae > Papaver > Papaver armeniacum. The sequence goes on along the minus strand of JAJJWW010010257.1, from coordinate 224,202 downwards.
CATGGTAGAAATCAATCAATAACATTAATGAATGCAAGAAAACAAGTTTTTCATATCAAATATAGATTCATATTTCGGCTTCAAATCGCCCTTAATCAAAGAGAGTTTTAGTTACTCATAATATTGGAGTTCATCATCAAATAATAATGGAAAAATAAAGTAAAGAAGATGAAAATATTAAATGAAAGCAAACCCTAGCTCCGGCTCTCGGCAAAACTCCAAGAAGAATACGTGATCTCTCAAAAGAATAAAAACCCTTTCTTTTTATAGCCTTCCCACTTTCCAAAATTAGGTCTTCAAAGTCCATCACCAAAAAAGTCCACCAAGCCCATGAACCATGTGTGAGAAACCCATGTGAAAATATGTCTCAAAAATATGCTCGCCGGAAAACTGGGTTTCCGGCCGGAATATGGCCGGAATATGGCCGGAATCCGGCGTCGGAAAAGCATCTCAGGCCGCCTTTGTCATCAGACACTGTCACCAGGCAGTTCTACACTTCCATTAGCTCAACTTTGCTTCTCTGCAGTTCATACATTCACAAAAACCAACTAACCCAATTTCTTATCTTGCGTAAAACGCACCCAAAAGCGTGACCCATAGCTCATATGTCCTATGGCCAACTCTTGTATCCGACTCATACCCCCTCGCGATTCACCGAAATATTGCGATTCATGCTTCAAGTTAGAAATCCGGCTCTGGAACTATGCTCACCGGCTCGCCATTCTAGCTCGCTTTTGACCTTTTTGCAACTTCAAAATTCATGGAAACCTCAACTTTAGTGCCTCAGTTCATTTGCAAGTGTAAACTTAACCTCAAGTTCAATTCCCAGCTAGCCTTTGCACCACAAATCCCTTGTGCCACAGTACCACCACCATTGCAATCCAATTCAGTCCATTACCACCTGAACAATAGCTCAAATCACCACCTGCAATCTTACCAAGACCCTGTAATTACACATCAGCTACTGCACTCCACCCTTCCTAGCCATCAAACCCAACTGAGCTCTGAACCAGTTCCTTGTACAGCTTTGCACCAACCCAGCAGCACCTGTCTTGCAACTCAGCTCTGACCCTGTAATCCCAGGTGCCTGCACTTCAGTGCATCATTCCCTCGAAATCCAATCATTTTCCCTGTAAAACAACTCACAAAAATCAATCACTTCCACCTGAGTTTCAGCTCGAACTCTCGCCTAAACCACACAGCTAACCCTCGCCATTCCCTTGACCGCAAATTCAATCGGCTCTGACACTATTCTCCAATTCCAAAGCAAGAAACTACTAGTGCCGGTTTCATCACAGAGATTACAAGATACAGCTGCATCATCGCATGAGCTCAATGAGTCTCAACTAATTCCTTTGTTCAAGCTTTCATCGACCATCGCAACTCCAAAGAAACCTCCATCCCCGAACTGAGTCACATACTCGGTTCCCTTTCGATCTTCAGCCAACAGTCTCGCTCTTTCTGAATCATTCTTCACGCTGGCCGCAACCTGAACTCGATCTCCTTATAGCCAAACCTGTTAACTGAGTATCACAGCGTCACCACTGTCGAGTTCTCTATCTTTACCGTTCATGTTTCCCTGAACTTACATTACTGAATTTATACATAACCAGTAACTACCTCCACCTACAATCCCAGCTGTGGTCCTTGCTCAGTGCATTAGCTACCACTGCAACTTGCCGGTGTTGGACACAAGTCCTAGCCTTTTCCAATACACAGAGCCATGGCTTATAATTGCGCTGTAACCCCAAATTCTTCATTTTCTTCTAGCAGCTGCCAAATACGCCCCAGGACTTCCCAGTTCGAGCACAAGAACCCCGTATTAGATTGGCTAAACTTGCGGTGAAAAGTTGCTCGTTCGGGCATTCCAAATAACATATTCTCATGCTGTCTCCAACTGATGGGGGTGGGTACTGGTTGCATCTTGGAGATCACACACACTTCTTCCCTACAGCAATTGCACATTCAACACAAACACAAATTCATTTAAGACGCTATCTACTCTCAGACATTCATTAATCAGACTTAATTCATCACTGACTCAATGACAGCAACAAGGTCTCTCATTTCCTGTTTTCTTGGCTCAAACTTGGTCAGAATCTTCAATTCATTGCAAACCCATTGTTCCTGAAGCTCTGAACTTCTAAATAACTCTTCATTCTCCTCCATTACTCACCCACAATCAACGGAAGCAAGCTCATCTTCTTTGTATTCTCGGTTTAAAACTAAACCCAAACTTTACATTCGAACCATCTCTTGTTGGTTTCAGTCCATAGCCACCACTGAGGCTCTTGATTCCTGGCGTACCCATCTCGATCCCTGTCTCATTTAAGCTCTCATAGCAGCGCCTCCATTCTTGTTTTCAGGGAGCATGAGTTAATGAGTAAAGGGAAAATTGAATTTGTCTGAGAAGCAACTCGACCTAAATCAGGTCTGTCCGTACAGATTGGGATATCTACACCCACTGTTTTTATATAAGCCACAAACAGATTATGTGGCTTGTTAGTTCCAGGCAACTGACAGCCCAATTCTCTATTCGACCTCATTCTTCATCTCCTCCTTGCGCAACCGTAGCTAGTTTCACTCGCCTGTGAAATGATCTTTCCGCTCCAAATGGACACCGTGTCCTACTTTCGAATTCCACCAAATGATCGCCTCTTACTTCTCAAATCTACTTCTTCTCTTCAATGAGAATCATCACTAAAGTTGTCATGCTTTTCGACAGACATGAAGAAATAAAAGCAAATACTTAGAAATAATCGCCCTCAATGCTTTTTCCATGTTTCCTCTCCTTTTGATCCAAATGACTCCAAAGTACCTGAATACTCAAATTCACACATAAGATACATATTTTACAAGAAAACTTAGCGAAGAAAGCATAAACAATAGATAAATACATAGGTGTTTTAGACACCTATCAGTCATTACCCATCACTTTACCACACCACAATGCGATGCACTCATAAAAATACACACGATACTTCACAAGTATCGACTTTACTAATAACACATTATTCAATTCAAAAGATTACATGCTATCTTTCGTGGATCCACGATCCGCACATTCCAGACATCAATCATGTCACAAACTGGGGGATACTTACTGGGGTATTGGTCTGGCGGTTTACAGCGTGCAGCGTGCAACGCGCCATCACAAGAACGTGTCAGGAAGTCATGGACGGTTAGAGATGAACTGGAGAAGTGGGCAAGACTGGTCGTGTATCACCAACGCACAACTCCACTACTCCATCATTCCACTTCCTCCACTTCCCACGAGAGACGTGAATGAGGCTCAATGACTTGTATAAATAGGTTCTCCGCCTCCTATTTCAAATAACAACACAAGTTCGGACGAGACAGAAAAAACCAAGTGTTAATACAAATCGTATTCAAACACCCGAGAGTGCCGTTTGCATCAACCGCAAGCCCGCTCATCTTTCATTACAAGTCATAAGCAAGCCAACACCTTCACAATCTCAACACCTTCTTCGCTTCCTCCCTAAGATCAACCCCATCTCCTTCACTTTGTGACCGAAACAAGTCTGGAACGGCCATTTCTTGGTTTAGGCCGGGACTTGCAGTTGATCTCTCGAATCTACAAGCACTCACCGCGTGAGTGCATTTGTTTAAGGTTTAAATTCATTCCTCATCCACACCCCAAATTACCAAATTCTACGAGGAGTAGTTTTCACCCATAAACAATTGGCGACCACGGTGGGAGGTTGATCTCTCGGTTGCAAAAATTGAATTCTCAATTTTTCAATTTTCATCCCACGATGTACCTTCACTCGAGTCCGCGAGTGGTTCGAGATATCATGGGAGTATAACTAGAATCTTTGGAGGATGTCTTGGCAAATCAGGCCGGTATCACCAGAAGGCAGAGCGAGACATTTCGCCTTTTGAATGATATGGCAGCACAATTACAAGAAGGATGCATCCACTCAGGAAACGCAAGAAATCTTGAAACTTTAACCAGGAATCACACCTTTACCGGTGGAGAAGCAAAAAGGGCGCGTAACCGCAGGAGACTCAGGGAAGATGAACAACATGGTCCGGTCAACAATGGAGACCCGATGCAACTCCACAGTAGAAGAGACTTATCCGGACTACTACAATGTCTGCCAGATAAAGAAGGGGAACCTGCAGCCTATGGAGCCTTGCTTAGAGGATTTATACCTCAAAACTCTTGTCGAAGCCCTAAGACCGTCCAATCCGAGTCGGCCTTCCAACCAACCGAAGGAATGCTTGAGGAAGGAGAAATCAACCGGGGATGTCTGAATACGAGAGAATGGGAGCATTCAATTCGGTCACTCAAGCGGTGACATTACGGCACCTTCCACATCCTCTACCTAGGCAAGCGATCCGCAGATATGATGACACTCGCAAGTCTTCCAACTTCATCTCCCCCTGTTCCACATCAAAGCCACGAGAGAGACATCGCAACGCACGCTAATGCGGGAAAAGCTAAACACAAGGTACTTACATTTCCCTTCCCAATGAAGAAAATTGCGAGCTACCGGAGACGTGGGCACGAAGTGGAGAAGTGGAGCTACCCCGTGCGACGCCCACCTGCGATCAAGTAATGGACCCGAGGTACTTTCATTACCACCGGTTCCTTCATCACCCCACCCCCGGTGAATGCAACGCTTTGAGCGCATTGTTCGGGAGAAGCTTGGTTCGAGAGGGATAGTTCTGAGAAGATTAGTACGGAGGATTTTCTTGGAGAAGCTACTCCGGTTTGATACAAGGGAGGTTTCAAGAAACAAGTAAGTTTTACTCAACAATTTTACAAGAAAGATAGTTTAGAATTCACTGGGGACTTAGAATCCCGCACGTGGAAAAAGAGGCTCAATGATCAAATGCCATGTTTGTTTCCGTTCGTGCCTCTCTTTTACATAACATTTGCAATTTCATGCGATATGTGCAATCATTCATGACCAAGATGCAAATCCCATTTAAAATAACCCATTTCAGAAAAGTTATCCACAAAACTATCTCAAAATAAACCAGTTCAATTACCTACTCAAAACCAGAAGTCAAATTACGAAAGAAAATCCTCACTATCACTCAAAAAGAGAAACATCTAAAAGAAGAGGCAAGTATATGGCACGAATCAAGGAAAGTCCTTCAGCAACAACTCGTCCTTCTGGGCAAGAGCGACTTTCATCCTTTGGAGCACGGCACCGCCCGACTTCAACTCCTCGAGCAGACTTTTCGACCTCTTCTTCCCGGCGAGCAACACGGTCATGAAGGGACTTCATCCTGTAATTTCGAAGCTCCCGAATCTTGGAGAACCCTTCGAATAACCAAGGGGCATTAAAACCGTATTGCGCAAACACGTCTCGATGGCACTTCCAGTCTTCAACCATCTCCTCAGAAACTGTTCGACCGGTCGTGACGCTCATCCCTTGTATAGTAGATAAAGCTTCTTGGACGCGGTTGACCAATGCAAGGCGACTTTTGAGCTTCGTGGTGGTAGCAATATGGCCGTGTTTCTCCCAGATTGTCGTGTACAATTTTTCGAATCGGGAATCAAGGCACGCTGAATCCGCCAACCAATACATGACACAGGGTGAGGGTAGTAAAAGGAGGATCGAACAAAGCCCCGAGTGCTGCATCACCGGTAATTCACCAACCGCAGGAGCCTTGTCAGTTGCAAACCCATTGTTCCTGAAGCTCTGAAATTCTAAATAACTCTTCATTCTCCTCCATTACTCACCCACAATCAACGGAAGCAAGCTCATCTTCTTTGTATTCTCGGTTTAAAACTAAACCCAAACTTTACATTCGAACCATCTCTTGTTGGTTTCAGTCCATAGCCACCACTCGAGGCTCTTGATTCTGGCGTACCCATCTCGATCCTGTCTCATTTAAGCTCTCATAGCAGCGCCTCCATTCTTGTTTTCGGGAGCATGAGTTAATGAGTAAAGGGAAAATTGAATTTGTCTCGAGAAGCAACTCGACCTAAATCGAAGTGCTGTCCGTACAGTTGGGATATCTACACCCACTTTGTTTTTATATAAGCCACAAACAGTTATGTGGCTTGTTAGTTCCAGAAAATCGACAGCCCAATTCTCTATTCGACCTCATTCTTCATCTCCTCCTTGCGCAACCGTAGCTAGTTTCACTCGCCTGTGAAATGATCTTTCTGCTCCAAATGGACACTGTGTCCTACTTTCGAATTCCACCAGCGACTGCTGCCTCTTACTTCTCAAATCTACTTCTTCTCTTCAATGAGAATCATCACTAAAGTTGTCATGCTTTTCAGACAGCGATGAAGAAATAAAAGCAAATACTGAGAAATAATCTGCCTCCAATGCTTTTTCCATGTTTCCTCTCCTTTTGATCCAAATGACTCCAAAGTACCTGAATACTCAAATTCACACATAAGATACATATTTTACAAGAAAACTTAGCGAAGAAAGCATAAACAATAGATAAATACATAGGTGTTTTAGACACCTATCAAATTCCCCCACACTTAGACTTTGCTAGTCCTCGAGCAAATCAAACAAAAATAATTCTAAAAGATACATACAACTCCGTCTCGTCGAGGCTACAGTCACTTTAAGCATAAATAACAAGCCTTTGAACCCCTAGGTGTCCCTAGTGGACGAGTTTTAGTCTCGTGAAGGTTTACAAGAGGTCTGCCTACAAAACCTATATTTCCAACTCCGTCTATTTGTGACAAATCAATGAACGAATTCAAAATGACTACAGGAGGAGGTACCTTGTACAAATTCGGTTCATATATAAATAAATAAAGCTCTAATTAGATAGTCGAACAAACCACAATACTCTAAAACTAACAAACCACAATCACAATGAAAAGATTAAGAAGATGGATATAGATGTAGATGTTGGCGAATGCTCACAAGTGATCGATGTTTCCCATATCCATCGAAGGTCACTACCAAGATGAACCTATGCATCCTATTGGATTGAGCTCTTTTGGTCAATTCTAGTGTTAACACACTGGCATATACAAGGGAACCAGTGGTCAACAAACTTATTTCTACATCAACTCACTGGCATATACAAGGGAACCAGGAGTGACTTTATTCACCAAATATAATACTTTCTTTTCTTTTTCACTTTTTTTTTTTTTTTTTTTTTTGAAAGCATGATTCGATCTTTTGGATCCAAGCGCATGCTTCTTGTCAGCAAGTACGTGATAGTTGCCTTGGATCCTGCATTCCACGCTTGTTTAGGCGACGGAGACAGGGACTACGTTTCACACATACTTACTATTCCCAAGTGTCATTCTTTATTCCGTTTGGTCTAATTGGTTGGTCTCTTCTCTTTTTTTTTTTTTTTTTTTTTTTTTTTTTTTTTTTTTTTAGCAACTCAATCACTCTATTTCATCCTAGCAGTAATAACACGTCGATGTTTAGTGACCCACCAAAGCACTTAGAGAACAATAGATAAATATGGAAAATAAAATAAAAATAGAATGCGATATGGTGATATTCCGAGATGTGGTAACGACTATCATGTTATTTGTGATTCCTGAGCTATGTTCGTTTCTTTGTTAATTAATGGGTTCCTCAACTCCTGCAATCAAAATGATTCCATCCACTAATGGTGTCATCCTAAAGGCACAAGTTTCTAGATTTCGGAGTTCAAAAAGCACAAATTTTTCTTGGTTTTTTTTCTATTTTCTGATTTTTTTTGATTTTTTTTTTTTTTTTATGGCATAAAACTACTAAACGCATAAAACAACCTATACAAACATATAAATGCTCCCCCACACTTAAACTTTACATTGTCCTCAATGTAAAATTGAATCATCCAAAGAAGGTTCAAGGTGGGAAATTCCGCAAATGATATGCAAAAACAAGAAAATAAAGATAAAATGCTTAAAAATAAAAAGATAAAGGGAAAGATACAAAACCGGTGGGTTGCCTCCCACTTAGCGCTTGGTTTAACGTCGTCGGCCCGACGTTCGGCTCCAATACTCCTCCCGGAGGGAGTGGGTCACTCAATGTGATCATACCCCGATTCTCCGTCACAAATTGCTCATAGTATGGTTTCAAACGATGGCCGTTGACCTTGGAAACCAGCCTGTTTTGGGACTAGTGATTTCAAGCGCACCATGCGCAAACACATTAGTAACAACAAATGGTCCAACCCATCGGACCTAAGTTTACCGGAAACAATTTAAGGCGAGAATGGAATAAAAGAACTTCTCCCTACTTCAAAACTCTTTCGGAAATCATTTTATCATGGAAAGCCTTGGTATTTTCTTTGTAAATGCGTGAACTTTCATATGCATCATTTCGTATCTCTTCTAACTCATTGAGTTGAAGTTTCCTATGTTCACCAGTGCATCTAATTCCATATTACACATACCTTGATAGCCCAATAAGCTTTGTGCTCAAGTTCCACCGGAAGATGGCAAGGTTTGCCATAGACAAGCCTAAAAGGAGACATACCGATGGGTGTCTTATAAGCTGTCCTATACGCCCACAAAGCGTCATTGAGTCTATAACTCCAATCCTTCCTTGTGACATTCACCGTCTTCTCTAAGATGGACTTAATCTCCCGGTTGGAAATTTCAGCTTGTCCACTCGTTTGTGGATGGTACGGTGTGCCAACTTTATGAGAAATGTTATACTTCTTTAGAAGAGCGTGAAAGGATCTCTTGAAGTGCGAACCTCCATCACTAATCACCACTCGAGGTGTTCCAAACCTAGAAAAGATATGTTCCTTCACAAACTCACAAACAATATGAGAATCATTGGTAGGAGTGGCTTTAGCTTCCACCCACTTAGAAACATAATCTACAGCAAGAAGTATAAAAAATTTCCCATTGGAATTCACAAAAGGCCCCATAAAATCGATACCCCAAACATCAAAAATCTCAACGGCGAGAATTGGTGTTTTGCGGCATTTGGTTTCTAGCACCAAGGTTGCCTGTCCTTTGACACCTATCACAAGCCTTACAACATAGATATGCATCCTTAAACAATGTAGGCCAATAAAAACCACTTTCGAGAACCTTGAGGGCTGTCCTCTTGGCTCCGAAATGGCCACCACAAGCATATGAGTGACAAAAATTCAAATTGATTGGAACTCGGATTCGAAATCTTCGCACTGCGGATCATTTGATCGGAGCAATGCTTCCACAAATAAGGTTCATCCCATATATATTGCTTAGCAATCTTCTTGAGCTTGTGTTTTTGGAATGTAGACATGGAACTAGGTACTTGTCCCGTCACCAAGAAGTTAACGATATCGGCGTACCATGGAGTTGTGCCACCAACCGCAAAGAGTTGCTCATCCGGAAGCTATCATGCAAAGGAATCGCTTCTTCGGACACAACCAATCTGCTTAGATGATCCGCTACAGTATTCTCACTACCCTTCTTGTCCTTGATTTGCATGTTGAACTCTTGAAGAAGAATAATCCACCTTATGAGCCTTGGCTTAGCATCCTTCTTTGTTAGCAAGTATCGAAGTGCAGCATGGTCAGAGAAAACCACCACCTTTGTACCCACCAAATAAGATCGAAACTTCTCTAGTGCAAACACTATGGCCAAAAGCTCCTTTTCAGTAGTGGAGTAGTTGATTTGTGCTCCGTTGAGAGTTCTAGAAGCATAATAAATGTCATATGGAACTTTGCCATCTCGCTGTCCCAACACGGCTCCAACGGCATAATCACTTGCATCGCACATCAACTCAAATGGCTTGCTCCCGGTCCGGTGGTTTGATGATTGGTGCGGTAGTCAACAACTCTTTCAAGGTGTCGAAAGCTTCCTTGCATTCCTTGTCACAATCAAAGGCCACATCTTTTTGCAAGAGTCTACACAGGGGCATTGCAATCTTGGAGAAATCCTTGATGAATCTCCTATAAAAACCTGCATGACCAAGAAAAGAGCGAACCTCCCTCACATTTGTGGGGTATTGTAAGTTCGAATCAAATCTATCTTAGCCTTGTCAACTTCTAACCCCTTAGAGGATACAACATGACCTAGCACAATCCCATGATTGACCATAAAGTGACATTTTTCCCAATTAAGCACAAGATTAGTTTCTACGCATCGTTTAAGAATAAGTGCAAGGTTATCTAAGCATTTGTCAAAAGAATCACCATACACGCTGAAATCATCCATAAACACTTCTATGATGCTTTCCACATAATCGAGAATATACTTACCATACAACGTTGAAAAGTGGCTGGTGCATTGCACAAGCCAAATGGCATACGTCTATACGCAAAAGTGCCAAAAGGGCAAGTAAACGTCGTCTTTTCTTGATCTTCCGGAGCTATTACAATCTGGTTATAACCTGAAAAACCATCAAGGAAGCAGTAAAAAGCATGTCTAGCCAACCTTTCAAGCATTTGATCAATGAATGGTAAGGGAAAATGGTCCTTTCGGGTGGTAGAGTTGAGCTTTCGGTAATCGATGCACACTCTCCAACCGGTCTGGATTCTAGTTGGAACCAAGTCATTATCTTCGTTTTTCACCACCGTGATTCCGGACTTCTTTGGAACGACTTGAATCGGGCTCACCCATTTGCTATCGGATATGGGATAGATCACCCCTACTTCCAACAATTTCAGGATTTCCTTCTTGACTACTTCCATCATCGGAGGGTTCAAGCGACGTTGAGCTTCTCTTGTTGGTTTTGCCCCCTCCTCAAGAAGTATCCGGTGCATACATGTGGAAGGACTGATTCCTTTGATATCGGCAATAGTCCACCCAATGGCAGACTTGTACTCTCTTAGCACTCGAACAAGCTTCTCCTCTTGCACCTTGGTAAGGTTGTTGGCAATGATCACCGGTAACTCTTCCTTGTCACCTAAATACACGTATTTAAGGTGATCCTAAGAGGTTTCAACTCAAGAATAGGTGCACACGATCGACGGTAAAAGTTTCTCATTAGTAAGCGGCAAAGAAACATAAGACACATTATATTTTGGTGGAACTTCTTGTAATGAGTTAAGAGATAAAACACCTCTTTAAGCTCATCACAAATAGACAATTCACTTTCAATGTCTTTGTATTTTCCATAACCTAAACCTTCCACTATGGTGTTTTCTAAAGCATCTTCACCATTCAATTCAAAATCATTGATCTAGAGAATCAATAATATCAATTGAAAAACAGGAATGCACATCACTAGGATATCTCATAGCCTCAAAGATATTGAAACTTATGACTTCGTCATCAAATTCCATAGTTAAAGCGCCCTTGAAAACATCAATCTTTGTTCTAGCGGTTCTCATGAATGGTCTACCCAACAGCAAGGGAGTAGACGATGGTGAATCTTCATCCATCATGTCAAGAACATAGAAATCAGCTGGAAATATGAGTTGATTAACCTGCACCAAAACATCTTCATAACCCCTTTCGGGTAAGAATTAGACCTATCGGCCAAGTTGTATAACAATACCGGTATTCTTAAGAGGTCCAAGATTCAATGATTCATAAACGGAGGCGGGCATAACATTAATGGATGCTCCTAAATCTAACATAGCACGTTCAAACCTGATTTTACCAATAGTACATGGTATGGTGAAACTCAGGGGTCTTTCAACTTAGGTGGGAGTTTCTTTTGAAGATATGCCGAAGCATTCTCCCCACACTCATTACCTCGTTACCGGTCAATTTGTGCTTGTTAGTGCACAATTCCTTCAAGAACTTTGCCCAACGTGGAACTTGCCTTATCGCCTCAATGAGTGGAATGTTCACTTCAATCTTCTTGAAGATTTCCAAAAGCTCTTGGTACAATGTCTCCTTGTTCGACTTTGCAAACTGCTAGGAAAAGGCGGAGAAGTAACATAAGTAGAAACATGAGTTTTAGAGTTAGAATTTGTTCTGGGTCGGCCTTTTTAGGGGCTGTTTCACCCTCTTCTTTCTCCAAATCGGGTTCATGGGACAGGTGATGTTTCCGTTTCTCTACTTGCTTCCCACTTCGTAACTCAATAGCATTGGCATTCTCCTTGTGATTTATTGGTTGCGAAGGAAGTTTTCCCTCTGCTTGTGCTTCCAATTTGCTCATGGCATTAGCTAATTGACCCATTTGTGTTCGGATGTCCTTCATATCCATTCTTTGTCTTTTGCTTATCTTGCACCATTGTGTTGAGAATGAGATTCAACTTGTCATCTATACTCGTGCCTTGAGTTTCTTGTGGTGGTCTTTGCATGAATTGATATCCTCCTTGTTGATTGAAAGTAGGATTTGCGGCAGCTTGCTTGTTTGCATAGCTGAAATTCGGATGATCACGCCAACTTTGGATTGTATGTGTTGGAGTACGGATCGTACCTCGGCCTTTGCTGATTTTGGTACATAGCACTTGCTTGCTCAACATCTTCGGTATATGATGATGGTATGACAGCCGCAGCTATTTGAGTCATCATTCTCTCCATGTTGCCCATCCTTTGTTCCATGTGTGAATAATTGCCAACTTCATTCACCTTCCTTACTGCTGATTCATCTCGAGTGTAGAATTGTTGAGTGTTCGCAGCCATATTCTCCAACAAACTTGTAGCTTCCGCAATGGTCTTGTTGGTAAGTGCACCACCACTTGCGGCATCGATCAAATTTCTATCATTAGAAAGCAATCCCTCGTAGAAATATTGAATCACAAGTTGATCGCTGATTTGGTGGTGTGGGCAGCTAGCTAAAAGCTTCTTGTAGCGCTCCCAATACTCATGGAGAGTCTCTCCGATACTTGCCTAATACCACAAATCTCCTTGCGAATCACAAATTGCTTTTGATCTTTGGAAAATACTTCTCAAGGAACAATTTCTTCATCCCATTCCATGTGGTTATGCTTCCAGCGGGTAAGCAAAAGAACCACTCTCTGCATATCTAAAAAGAGAGAAAGGAAAAGGCTGTCATCATAGCCATATCCGCATCTGCAGTTGCTTGCTTCATACTAGTCACAACATGATGGAATTGTTGCAAGTGACGATTAGGATCTTCTCCCCGCTAAACCTCTGAATTTGGGCAGCAAGTTAATCAATTGTGGTTTCAACTCAATGGTTCCATTCAGTGAATACATAAAGGCTGCTGATCTAGGTTTGGAGAAGTGAGCTCCTTGAGTGTTCTTGGAGCGGGTGGTCGACCTCCCATTGTGTTGTCTTCCTCTTCGTCCAGAGTCCGAAAATTCACTTGGTGTAGAACTTTGAGGAAGTGGAGTGTTGACTGCTCGAATGAAATCCTTAAGTAGAGTGCCGAACGAAGACGTATACCAATTGGACTTGGTCTACCCTCTCCACGCATTCACCAAAGAAATAGTACACGAAAATCGAGATTCTAAGAGGTTGAATAAGTAGATAGAAATTGAAAATAAAAGCAAAAGTAACAACTAAGAATAAAAATAACAACTAAACTTGCCACTGCCTCCCCGGCAACGGCGCCAATTTTGACGAGGAGTCAATCTCGCAAAAATAAATTTCTCTACTTCTCTTTAACTAGCAAGTAGTATAATGTAAGTAGGATCGTCCCAAGGGAGGTATGAAGTTCAAGTTGTTATGCAAATACTCTTAGCAAAGATGATTTTTGTTGTAGAAATCTCTGAAAATTGTAAAATGTATTCAAATATGAGATGTAATTGATTAAAGGTTCATTCTAGACCACGGAATACAAACCAAATTGATAGATAGCTATATTCTTCACATTATCATGTTACTAACAACCCTAGAATAATTAGTACGCTCAACTATTCCGTTATTATCTCCTAGCTCACCGGGATACGGAAGCGCTCGACTACTTTCCTTCCTTGCCAAGTTTCCTAGAGGTACGCTTACTAGGTTTGACTTAAACAAGTGCTCTAAGTTACGTGAGATAAGGTTGCTCCTAGTGATGAACTCAAAAGCATGAATCACCTACTAGTGTTGATTTCTACATATGGGTACTCAACAAAGTCCCATCATCAATACCCACATATTACTACTTGTGTTTATCTTCTCTAGACAATTACGGGTCGAAGAAAATCTAAACTAGCAAATAGATTAAGAATTAATGATTCAATTTCGAACTTAAACCCTTAACAAATAATCCATAGACAATATTAGCATGGTAGAAATCAATCAATAACATTAATGAATGCAAGAAAACAAGTTTTTCATATCAAATATAGATTCATATTTCGGGCTTCGAATCGCCCTTAATCAAAGAGAGTTTTAGTTACTCATAATATTGGAGTTCATCATCAAATAATAATGGAAAAATAAAGTAAAGAAGATGAAAATATTAAATGAAAGCAAACCCTAGCTCCGGCTCTCGGCAAAACTCCAAGAAGAATACGTGATCTCTCAAAAGAATAGAAACCCTTTCTTTTTATAGCCTTCCCACTTTCCAAAATTAGGTCTTCAAAGTCCATCACCAAAAAGTCCACCAAGCCCATGAACCATGTGTGAGAAACCCATGTGAAAATATGTCTCAAAAATATGCTCGCTGGAAAAATGGGTTTCCTAGGAATATGGCCGGAATCGGCGTCGGAAAAGCATCTCGGGCCGCCTTTGTCATCGAGACAACTGTCACCGAGCGAGTTCTACACTTCCATTAGCTCAACTTTGCTTCTCTGCAGTTCATACATTCACAAAAACCAACTAACCCAATTTCTTATCTTGCGGCACGCACCCAAAAGCGTGACCCATAGCTCATATGTCCGGCGGCCAACTCTTGTATCCGACTCATACCCCCCTCGCGATTCACTGAAATATTGCGATTCATGCTTCAAGTTCTGAAATCCGGCTACCGGAACTATGCTCACCGGCTCGCCATTCTAGCTCGCTTTTCGCACTGTTTTTGCAGCTTCAAAATTCATGGAAACCTCAACTTTAGTGCCTCAGTTCATTTGCAAGTGTAAACTTAACCTCAAGTTCAATTCCCAGCTAGCCTTTGCACCACAAATCCCTTGTGCCACAGTACCACCACCATTGCAATCCAATTCAGTCCATTACCACCTGAACAATAGCTCAAATCACCACCTGCAATCTTACCAAGACCCTGTAATTACACATCAGCTACTGCACTCCACCCTTCCTAGCCATCAAACCCAACTGAGCTCTGAACCAGTTCCTTGTACAGCTTTGCACCAACCCAGCAGCACCTGTCTTGCAACTCAGCTCTGACCCTGTAATCCCAGGTGCCTGCACTTCAGTGCATCATTCCCTCGAAATCCAATCATTTTCCCTGTAAAACAACTCACAAAAATCAATCACTTCCACCTGAGTTTCAGCTCGAACTCTCGCCTAAACCACACAGCTAACCCTGCCATTCCCTTGACTGCAAATTCAATCGGCTACAGCACTATTCTCCAATTCAGGCCAGCAAACTACTAGTGCCAGCTTCATCACAGCAGCACAGTACAGCTGCATCATCGCATGAGCTCCAATGAGTCTCAACTAATTCCTTTGTTCAAGCTTTCATCGACCATCAGTAACTCCAGCAAACCTCCATCTGAACTGCAGTCACAGCTCAGTTCCCCTTTCGATCTTCAGCCAACAGTCTCGCTCTTTCTGAATCATTCTTCACGCTGGCCGCAACCTGAACTCGATCTCCTTATAGCCAAACACATTGGCCGAGTATCACGGCGTCACCATTTGTCGAGTTCTCTATCTTTCCGTTCATGTTTCCACTGAACTTACATTCATCAATTTATACATCACCGGTAACTACCTCCACCTACAATCCCAGTTTGTGGTCCTTGCTCGGTGCATTAGCTACCACCGAACTTGCCGGTGTTGGACACAAGTCCTAGCCTTTTCCAATACACAGAGCCATGGCTTATAATTGCGCCTGTAACCCCAAATTCTTCATTTTCTTCTAGCAGCTGCCAAATACGCCCCAGGACTTCCCAGTTTCGAGCACAAGAACCTGTATTAGATTGGCTAAACTTGCGGTGAAAAGTTGCTCGTTCGGGCATTCCAGCGAACATATTCATGTGCCTGTCTCCAAGCGATGGGGGTGGAGTGCTGGTTGCATCTTGGAGATCACACACACTTCTTCCCTACGGCAATTGCACATTCAACACAAACACAAATTCATTTAAGACGCTATCTACTCTCGGACATTCATTAATCAGACTTAATTCATCACTAACTCAATGACAGCAACAAGGTCTCTCATTTCTGTTTTCTTGGCTCAAACTTGGTCAGAATCTTCAATTCATTGCAAACCCATTGTTCCTGAAGCTCTGAACTTCTAAATAACTCTTCATTCTCCTCCATTACTCACCCACAATCGACGGAAGCAAGCTCATCTTCTTTGTATTCTCGGTTTAAAACTAAACCCATAATTTACATTCGAACCATCTCTTGTTGATTTCACCCATAGCCACCACTGAGGCTCTTGATTCTGGCGTACCCATCTCGATCCTGTCTCATTTAAGCTCTCATAGCAGCGCCTCCATTCTTGTTTTCGGGGAGCATGAGTTAATGAGTAAAGGGAAAATTGAATTTGTCTCGAGAAGCAACTCGACCTAAATCAGTGCAATAAAGTACAGATTGGGATATCTACACCCACCGTTTTTATATAAGCCACAAACAGTTATGTGGCTTGTTAGTTCCAGAACAAATCGACAGCCCAATTCTCTATTCGACCTCATTCTTCATCTCCTCCTTGCATGAACCGTAGCTAGTTTCACTCGCTTTGTGAAATGATCTTTCTGCTCCAAATGGACACTTTGTCCTACTTTCGAATTCCACCGGCGACCGCTTTGCCTCTTACTTCTCAAATCTACTTCTTCTCTTCAATGAGAATCATCACTAAAGTTGTCATGCTTTTCGAGACGGCGATGAAGAAATAAAAGCAAATCTTGAGAAATAATCTGCCTCCAATGCTTTTTCCATGTTTCCTCTCCTTTTGATCCAAATGACTCAAAGTACACGAATACTCAAATTCACACATAAGATACATATTTTACAAGAAAACTTAGCGAAGAAAGCATAAACAATAGATAAATACATAGGTGTTTTAGACACCTATCAGTCATTACCCATCACTTTACCACACCACAATGCAGTACCTGCATAAAATACACACGATACTTCACAAGTATCGACTTTCTGAATAACACAGTTATTCAATTCAGCATTACATGCTATCTTTCGTGGATCCACGATCCGCACATTCCAGACATCAATCATGTCACAAACTGGGGATACATACTTATCGTATTGGTGCGGTTTACGGCGTGCGGCGTGCAATGCGCCATCACAGAACGTGTCGGGAAGTCATGGACGGTTAGAGATGAAGCGGAGAAGTGGGCAAGGCGGTGGTGTATCACCAACGCACAACTCCACTACTCCATCATTCCACTTCCTCCACTTCCCACGAGAGACGTGAATGAGGCTCAATGACTTGTATAAATAGGTTCTCCGCCCTATTTCAAATAACAACACAAGTTCAGACGAGACAGAAAAAACCAAGTGTTAATACAAATCGTATTCAAACACCCAGTGCGCTTGCATCAACCGCAAGCCTGCTCATCTTTACATTACAAGTCATAAGCAAGCCAACACCTTCACAATCTCAACACCTTCTTCGCTTCCCTCCCTAAGATCAACCCCATCTCCTTCACTTTGTGACCGAAACAAATCACTGGCACGGCCATTTCTTGGTTTAGGCCGGACTTGCACAGATTGATCTCTCGAATCTACAAGCACTCACCGCGCAGTGCATTTGTTTAAGGTTTAAATTCATTCCTCATCCACACCCCAAATTACCAAATTCTACAGGAGTAGTTTTCACCCATAAACAATTGGCGACCACAGTGGGAGGTTGATCTCTCGGTTGCAAAAAATTGAATTCTCAATTTTTCAATTTTCATCCCACGATGTACCTTCACTCGGAGTCCGCAGGTGGTTCAGATATCATGGGGAGTATAACTAGAATGCTGGAGGATGTCTTGGCAAATCAGGCCGGTATCACCAGAAGGCAGAGCGAGACATTTCGCCTTTTGAATGATATGGCAGCACAATTACAAGAAGGATGCATCCACTCAGGAAACGCAAGAAATCTTGAAACTTTAACCAGGAATCACACCTTTACCGGTGGAGAAGCAAAAAGGGCGCGTAACCGCAGGAGACTCAGGGAAGATGAACAACATGGTACGGTCAACAATGGAGACCCGATGCAACTCCACAGTAGAAGAGACTTATCCGGACTACTACAATGTCTGCCGGATAAAGAAGGGAACCTGCAGCCTATGGAGCCTTGCTAGAGGATTTATACCTCAAAACTCTTGTCGGCCCGGAAGGCGTCCAATCCAGGTCGGCCTTCCAACCAAGCGGAAGGAATGCTTGAGGAAGGAGAAATCAACCGGGGGATGTCGAATACGAGAGAATGGGAGCATTCAATTCGGTCACTCGCGGTGACATTACGGCACCTTCCACATCCCTCTACCTAGGCAAGCGATCCGCGAGATATGATGACACTCGCAAGTCTTCCAACTTCATCTCACATTTCCCACATCAAAGCCACGAGAGAGACATCGCAACGCACGCTAATGCGGGAAAAGCTAAACACAAGGTACTTACATTTCCCCTTCCCAATGAAGAAAATTGCAGACTCTTGGAGACGTGGGCACGAAGTGGAGAAGTGGAGCTACCCCGTGCGGCGCCCACCTGCCCGATCAAGAAGTAATGGACCCGAGGTACTTTCATTACCACCGGTTCCTTCATCACCCCACCCCGGTGAATGCAACGCTTTGAAGCGCATTGTTCGGGAGAAGCTTGGTTGGAGGGATAGTTACGAGAAGATTAGTACGGAGGATTTTCTTGGAGAAGCTACTCCGTTTGATACAAGGAGGTTTCAAGAAACAAGTAAGTTTTACTCAACAATTTTACAAGAAAGATAGTTTAGAATTCACTGGGGACTTAGAATCCCTTACGTGGAAAAAAGAGGCTCAATGATCAAATGCCATGTTTGTTTCCGTTCGTGCCTCTCTTTTATAACATTTGCAATTTCATGCGATATGTGCAATCATTCATGACCAAGATGCAAATCCCATTTAAAATAACCCATTTCGAGAAAGTTATCCACAAAACTATCTCAAAATAAACCGGTTCAATTACCTACTCAAAACCGAAGTCAAATTACGAAAGAAAATCCTCACTATCACTCAAAAAGAAACATCTAAAAGAAGAGGCAAGTATATGGCACGAATCAAGGAAAGTCCTTCAGCAACAACTCGTCCTTTTCCGGGCAAGAGCGACTTTCATCCTTTGGAGCACGGCACCTTGACTTCACTCCTCGAGACGACTTTTCGACCTCTTCTTCTGGCGAGCAACACGGTCCGCGAAGGGACTTCATCCTGTAATTTACGAAGCTCCGAATCTTGGAGAACCCTTCGAATAACCAAGGGGCATTAAAACCGTATTGCGCAAACACGTCTCGATGGCACTTCCGGTCTTCAACCATCTCCTCGAAACTGTTCGGCCAGGTCGTGGCGCTCATCCCTTGTATAGTAGATAAAGCTTCTTGGGCGCGGTTGACCAATGCAAGGCGACTTTTGAGCTTCGTGGTGGTAGCAATATGGCCGTGTTTCTCCCAGTTATCGTGTACAATTTTTCGAATTGAACTCAAACACGAATCCGCCAACCAATACATGACCAGGTGAGGGTAGTAAAGGAGGATCGAACAAAGCCCCGAGTGCATCACCGTAATTCACCAACCGCGAGGAGCCTTGTCGGTTCGGGAGGCCTTTCGGAGGGAGTCACCACAATAGCTATGTTGTCAGGAACACATTCGGGATGGATTTCAATGGGAGCCGTCTCAACTACAGCGAGGCAATGTCTCTCTTACATTCCTTCCGGCATCTATTTCGCTCTGCGGTGCTTGATTTCCATCACGACCCGTCAACAAGATCACTAAGGGAAGCGCCTTGTTCAACCGAGCTTGCATCATCTCTGTCATGGTCAGAAAAAGGAGCGGTTTCTCCAGACTTCTCAGCATGAAGGTCAGTACCGCCAGACTTCTCAGCATGAAGGTCAGTACCGCCAGACTTCTTAGCATGAAGGTCAGTACCGCCAGATTTCTCAGCACGAAGGCCAACATTACCAGCCCTCTCATTTTGAATGCGCGCCAACCTTGTGAAGACATTCTCTTTCGGAATTCCCTGATTTCAAGTAAAGACCGCTTTTTAGAAGAATTTACACTGGGGAATGGAGAAATCAACAGAAGGAGATTTAAATACCTGCATATTGGAAGAATTAAGGATCACCGAACCGCACGCTTGCCTCTTAGATCTCTCTCCTACTTGGGGACTGCAATCCTCAGCTCTGGTCCGTTTGGGCCGAAGTGGCTTCAACCGGAAATACTTCGTCAAGACGTCAGAAGATGGCTCACTACGGGAATTCGTCACAACACTCTCAGAAAATTTCTAGAAAACCAACAATTGTCTCTTCCAAAATTCCTTATACTTATCGGTTACCACTGGGTTTCTCCCAATAGGCCAGAAGGGAAGGCACACCGTTCTAAAAACATACCGGCATTAAGAATATTCGGAAGAGATTATTTGAACCCTTGGTGAACGGATGAATGGGGCATACGATCAAACCCCATTTGGCGAGCAGCCCTGTCAATATTGTGCGGAGTCACGAGAAAATTCTCCGTTAAATAGAGATGGGACGTGTCCTGGAATGCAGCTGCGCAGGTAAACAAGTTCTCCATTTCATAGTTTCGACATCGGTACACAACACAGCATCAGGACCGTCAGAAGTGATAGCAAAAGTCTTTGGCTGGACAATGGAATGGTGGACCGGCCCCCATGGACGAAAATCCACAGAAGACACATTGTCAAATACGTTCGCAAGCTTCGCACCGCCTCTGGGACGCTTTTTATTCCAACGGAGTATTCTCGAGCCACCATACAAGTTATTGAGCGAATTTCCGGGAGTAGGAGCGTAACTTTTGAAGTGTTCCCATAAGAACGCTGCGACTTGCGAAGTGAATGTGCGACTCCACCTTCTTGTACCGTTAGAAGCATGCATGTCCATTGCTAAAGCGTCCAGGATGGGAATACGGTGATCAAGGAACAATGAGCCCGAGAGGAAGAACTTCACCCTTCGCCGACCTTATAGCAATCTTGACAAGGTCACTTTTAATGGTCTTCTTTAGGAACCGTCATCAAATATATCTTCGGACAGCCATAAAGACAGGAACGCGATCAAGCTGAGCTCATTTTCCAATTCTTGACCCGGCTCTGGGTCTACAGGAGACCACTCCGACACCCACCAGGTGTAAAAGCATCTCGCATCTTTTTTTCTCCTCTTTCTCCAGATCGTCGAACTCCGCAACCTTATGAAGTATAGCGATATAGTTACTCTTTTCCGTATCGGAGAGTTCGTAAGAAAGACTTCCAGCAACAGGCAGGTTCATCAATGCAGCCACACTCTCCAAAGTAATAGTCATCTCTCCCCATCTAGATACGGCTGTGTGAGTAGAAATGCGCCACCGAGAAATGAAGGTAATCAAACCCGCAATATCTTTCCTAATTTCGAGGTAGCAGATGCCATGACCGCATTGAGGATTTGTGCTTTGGTCAAATTGTCCTTAATGCCCTTATTACTCAACATACGTCTCATCCATCCTTCATAAGAACCCAGTGGAGTATGGCAAGTCTTGAAGTCAATAGGAGAAGGCGGATATTCGTTTCTCTGGAGACAAAATCTCATCACAAGTGCTGAAGAAGAGAATGGATCAGCGTCCATATTTTCTGAACCGGAAAGCAAGACTATCTTATGAGAAGGATGTCTCCTAATGTTTGGAAAAGGCAAGGTGAACAACTCATCATCAATGTTCGGCATATCTTTGAAGCTGTCAACACCTCCTGACTTGGCACCAGCATTATCTCCAGAAGACATATCGACAGGAGTTCTTTTCTTTCTACCGCAATGAAATAAAAGACAGGGGTTAGAACTTGTATGAAAGCACGGAAGAAATATAGTCACACACGGCAAGACACAACTCACATCGGAGCATACAATGGCCGGTCCAAACATCATTCAAGTCTGGTATTGATCAAGCTTCGGTATAACTCAAGTTTTCAAGTCTGGCATAAATTTCAAATCCGGTACAAGTTTCAAGTTCGGTACAAATTTCAGTCAATCGTGTGTGGGTGAGACCCACGGTTAATCAAGCATGCACGACGGACCCACGTTCATTCTCACGCATCATAACACGATTTTCCTTATTCATGAGAATCGTGTACGCGAGATTCAAGCCAAGGTTTTCCTTTTCAAGATACAACCCAAAAGCTAGGTCTTGCATGCAATGGCGGAAAAGCTAAGCATATACATGTCTTACAAAAGGTATTTACCTAACAAACTAGGGTTTGACCGTTAAAAAAAAAAAAAAAAAAAAAGGAGCGAAACCTACCTTGGACGGCCCGGACGGGGAGCAACTCTAGCATTGGGCAGCGACGGCTCCGACAACAAGATTGGCGGCAGCAACAAGGTTGCGGACGAGAGCAGCCAACACAAAAAAAAAAAAAAAAAAATCGTGGGAAAAGAAAGGGGTTTTTGTCTCTTTTATAGACAAAAATTAGAAGAATCCTAATAGAAGAAGAATTCCTCTCTTATTTGGTTTCCTCTTTTGATTCAAATACCCAAAGAAAGAAACCGGCCCCGTGAAAGGATTCCATACAAGCGTGACGGCATGGGAAATTAGCGGTCGCCAGCACTCTTAGGGTAAACTCCTTTTATCCTGTCTTTCTCACATATGTATGTCACCATCTCATGCCTACCACGCAATAGTGTAACCATTGTGTGCTAGGCAGGGGACTTAATGTTGATGGTGGATTTTCGTTCAAGGTTAAATTTGTAAAAAACCAGAAAAAATCATGCGTTGACATCTTGTAAAAGATAAAGCCATTTATAAGTGTTGGATATTCCCTCACTTAATTCACCAAGAATGGATCATGTAGCAACAATCCCTTCTTGTGAATTTTATATCAGCCTTGTATTTCCTGTACTCATTATCAGTGTGGCATGATGACTGAGTGTTACTCTTATAGAGTAACACGAACCTCCAAGCACTATAATGAATTATTATCGATGTGGCATGAGGCCGTGTTACTCATATATAGAGTAACACGAACCTCCAAGTACTATAATGAAACCATGTACGAAATACCCGTACAGGCTGATGCTCGGTGTGTTATATTAGCCCGAGCCCCTCTCGGTGTGTTATACTAGCCCGATTGAGCCCCTCTCGGTGTGTTATACTAGCCCGATTGAGCCCCTCTCGGTGTGTTATACTAGCCCGATTGAGCATCGGACTTGAGCGTATAGTCTCCCGGATATGATCTGATTGCGGTCATCCAACTCCATAAGCATGATTGGGTGACCACGAGATCAATTCCATCACCCCAAGCATGGTATGGAATACCCACGGCCTTAGCTTGCCAAAAGAAAACCGTTCATACCAAGCATTATGACGGAAAACCTAAATTAGGGTTTGCGGCATATTACATATGTTGCAAAGTAGTCTCAACCATCCATCTTCGCGAGGTATAGATGGAGGGTCTAGATGTAGACCCAAAGGGCCCCGAGCATGTCAACACGATCACCGTGAGACCGCCTACACACTTGACCAGTCGGTCAAGACCAACAATGTTTGACCGTGACAAAATCGTCACCCAAACAAGAGGTGGCGCACGGCTTTGAAAGCCAAATTAGGGTTTCAAGCCATCACGCGCGTCCATCTTCTCCTATACGAATGGAGGGTCACGAGATTAGATTAAGCAGGTCCGGTCATACCAGCATGATCACCGTGGGCCCATCTATCTCCTCATGCGGTCGGCCAAGGCATATCATGCCCGGCTAATCCAAAACGCCCGCCCAAACATGCGTGGTTACACTTCCCAAATTGCAAATTGATCTCGACCGCTCAACTTCACCGGATGATTTGAATGGCTTAGATCACGTTTTCATGGGATAATCAGGTATAGGTGTGAACATCAACCTACCACCTACACGCTGGAGTGATCGACCAAGACAGACCAAGGGCGGTTGTCTTGGAACGCGTGCGGGAATATCACGCGGTTATCAACTCCTTTGCGGTTAGAAATTTCTGCCGCAAACCGATCTCAACCACTCAGCGTGCTTAGGTCAATTTGAGTGGCCTAGATCGCGCCTTCTTGGGAAAGTGAGACATGGACGTGTACACCGGCATGCCATCAACATGCATGACCGGTCGGTCCTCTCCAAAGCCCTTCCCATGCTTGGTTTCGACCAAGGCGAAGAGTGATGCTTGCGCACCTCTTCAAAAACCCTAGTATTCATTAACGATTACGCGAGATGAGTGTCTCAAACATCATCTCATCCGTTCAACTTCACCAGACTTGGTTATACAACCCTGGTCGGGAGTTATTTGGTTAGTGAGGCGTCATTACCCATCACTTTACCACACCACAATGCAGATACAGCATAAAATACACACGATACTTCACAAGTATCGACTTTAAATAACACAGTTATTCAATTCAGCATTACATGCTATCTTTCGTGGATCCACGATCCGCACATTCCGGACATCAATCATGTCACAAACTGGGGATACTTACGGTATTGGTCTGGCGGTTTACAGCGTGCAGCGTGCAACGCGCCATCACAAGAACGTGTCAGGAAGTCATGGACGGTTAGAGATGAACTGGAGAAGTGGGCAAGACTGGTCGTGTATCACCAACGCACAACTCCACTACTCCATCATTCCACTTCCTCCACTTCCCACGAGAGACGTGAATGAGGCTCAATGACTTGTATAAATAGGTTCTCCGCCCTATTTCAAATAACAACACAAGTTCAGACGAGACAGAAAAAACCAAGTGTTAATACAAATCGTATTCAAACACCCAGAGTCTGCTTGCATCAACCGCAAGCCTGCTCATCTTTCTGTTACAAGTCATAAGCAAGCCAACACCTTCACAATCTCAACACCTTCTTCGCTTCCCTCCCTAAGATCAACCCCATCTCCTTCACTTTGTGACCAAAACAAGTCTGGAACGGCCATTGTCTTGGTTTAGGCGGACTTGCACAGATTGATCTCTCGAATCTACAAGCACTCACCGCGCAGTGCATTTGTTTAAGGTTTAAATTCATTCCTCATCCACACCCCAAATTACCAAATTCTACAGGAGTAGTTTTCACCCATAAACACCTTCATAATGCTTTACCTCGATTTGATGATATATTCTTCCTTTATCAATATCTCCTCTGATCTCACCAATTCCACTCGACATAGGAAATTTGATGCACTGATGGAGTGTTGACGCTACCGCCTTAATTGCATGTACCCAAGGTCTCCCTAACAATATGTGGTACGGCGATTCCATATCCACTACACTTAATGTTACTTGTGTTTCAATTTCTCCGAGTAAAATTCGTAATTTTACCTCCCCTTTAGGTACTGTTATAGATTTTCCAAAACCATGAATATAATATCTTGGAGAACTCATTTCTTCATCTTTATATCCTAATTTTTTGTAGGTATGGTAAAACATGATACTCACCAAACTCCCTGTATCCTCCAAAGTTCTATTTATTTCCCATTCTTCCGCTACTTTTGCCGATTCTTCTCTTTTTCTGCTTGCATTTATCGTGATCACTAGTGGAGATATATGATTCAAATTTTCTCTAGGTACTTCTGCTGTTGTGAATGTTATTTTCTGCTTTTCCCATTCCTTCAAAGACGATGTCTTCTCCTCATCTATAATCTTCTTTCCTTCAAAATCTCGTTTATGTATCCTTCCTCTAATATTTTCGTGGAATTCATTA
This sequence comes from Papaver armeniacum, assembly GCA_023531295.1. Lineage (NCBI taxonomy): Eukaryota > Viridiplantae > Streptophyta > Magnoliopsida > Ranunculales > Papaveraceae > Papaver > Papaver armeniacum. The sequence goes on along the minus strand of JAJJWW010010257.1, from coordinate 198,464 downwards.
ACCATTGCTTTTGTAATTGAATTGTATTCCATATCTTCATTATGTTCCTTGCTTCTTAACTCCTCTATCCCATCTGATTTAACATTTTCCTTTCTCATTTTCTTGATTTAAATGATTTTAATTGTACTCTTCGATCTTCAATCTTGTTCAATCCCTGTTTCTAGCGCATATGTAGTTGCAGGAAATCCTACACTACACACCTCACTCGAATTTGCTTAATCAATCCATTTGAAGATGAATAATAATGTGTTTTATTAATTGTTTTCTTGAAAGGTTTACAAAGAAATGTAGAACAGGGCTAAATAAATCACAATCACTCTTAATTTTCTCTCTCCTAATGACTTGCTTAACAATTCAAAAAGACCCCCCTTACAACAGACTTACTCAACCCTTTATATAGGGTATTACATAGTGGATGACCCGGCTAAAGTGTCCTTTATTTCGGAAACGACTCGCGAATCCTCGCGAGTGTGTAATTGCTTGTCCTCGCGACACCCCTAATTCTCGCCAAGTCTTCACACTTTCCTCACGTTCTGACTGTCGTCATCTATTATGTCATTTATTTACCTCCATGCGATTCCTTCGCAACGCAGTCGTTTATTAATCTCGCGAAGTATTGGAGTTGCGATATTCTGATCCTACATGCACGTCGATGGCCTTATTCCCTTAATATCAGCAATTGTCCATCCTATAGCAGTTTTGTACTCCCTCAAAACTCGAAGAAGTCTTTGTTCCTGCAATTCAGTTAGTGCATTCGAAACTATTACTGGCAACTCTTCATTATCACACAAATACATGTATTTTAGGTGATCAGGAAGAGGCTCTAGTTCAAGTTTCGGAGCCTGCAGAATTGATGGCAATAATTTTTTATCAGAGCAGGGCAAAGAGATAAAAGAAATATCATGAGTAGGTGGGCACCGTTACAACAAATTAAGTTCACCAATGGTTTCCTCAAATTCGTCCCCTAACTTAAGCTCGGTTCTCGGATATTTAAAATCCTTAGAACCCACACTTCTCGTGATAACAGTCTCCAATGGATCATTACACCTCAAATCAAAAATTTGTTGAGCTAATAAGTCAATCACATCAACGGAGAAGCAAGAGTGGACATCACTAGGATATCTCATTGTTTCATAAATGTTGAAACGTATTACTTCTCCATCAAATTCCATAGTCAATGAACCATCATGCACATCAATTTTAGTCCTAGCCGTGCTCATGAATGGTCGACCAAGAAGTTACGGTAGAGATGTGTCAGTTGATCCGTTTGTCATCTCCAACACACAAAAATCCACTGGAAAAATTAGTTGGTTTACCTGCACAAGCACATCCTCAATAATACCTCTAGGGTATACATTAGAACGGTCAGCCAACTATAAAGTAATTACAGTTTCTTTAAAGAGACCTAACTTAAGAGATTCATATATAGATACTGGCATAACATTTACTGATGCTCCTAAATCAAGCATAGCCTTATTAAACTTGGTGTTACCAATAACAATAGGAATATCAAAACTACCGGGGTCTTTACATCTAATTAGGAGTTTCTTTTACAAGATAGCCGAAGCATTTTCCCCTACTTTCATTACCTCATTACCGGTTAACCTCTGTTTATTGGTGCACAGGTCCTTCAGAATTCTCGCATACTTGGGGACTTGTTTAATAGCATCTATTAGTGGAATGTTCACATGAATCGTCCTGAAAATATCTAAGATCTCCTTATCTTGTTAGGCCTTTTTAGAGTTAGCAAACCTGCGAGGAAAAGGCAAAGGGGTCTTTTTTTTTCTCTCAGTATCCTCTGGTTGCATAGTTCGTGTACCACTTCTCAATGTCACAGCGTTGACAGAATTCTCCTGGGTTAAGAATCTCTCACTATTCTGCGTCTCCAAATGGTTCAATCTACCTGTCATGGTGCTCATTTGTGTCTGCAACTCCTTGATTGCACCATCAGTCGTTTGTTGATTTTTTTGCACCATTATGGTTAGATTCTTCATCATAGCAAGCATCTTTGATGATTCTGAGTTCTGCACTGGTTGTGGTTGTTGTTGTTGTTGAAATCCACTCGGACGATTGAAAACCAGTCCTTGAGCTGCAGCTTGCTTGTTTGCATAACTGAAATTGGGATGATCCCTCCACCCTGGATTATAAGTATTGGAATAAGGATCATACCGTTGCCTTTGCTGATTTGGGAAAATAGCATTCACTTGTTCAGCTTCTTCCTCATAAGAGGAAATGATTACTGCGGCCATTTGTTGTATCATCTTCTCCATATTACCAATCCTATGTTTTAAGTGCAGTGAAGAAGTAACCTCATTAACCTTTCGACTCATTGATATACCTCTTGTGTTGAATTGCTGTGTGTTTGCAGCCATATTCTCGATCAATTCTGTCGTTTCGTCAATGGTTTTGTTTGTCAAAGCACCATCACTAGCTGCATCAATAAGATTTCCCTTGGATTGGAGCAAACCATTGTAAAAATACTGCACTATGAGTTGCTCAGAGATTTGATGATGTGGGCAGCTCGCTAATAACTTCTTGTACCTTTCCAGTAGTTGTAAAGAGTCTCACCAGTAATTTGTTCAATCCCACTAATTGCTTTACGAATAGTAGCTGCTTTAGAGGCAGGAAAGTACTTTTCTAAAAATGTTCTCTGCATCTCGTTCCATGTTGTGATACTTCCAGGTGGAAGACCATAAAACCATTCTTCTGCAGAATCAATCAAAGATAATGGAAAAGTTGTCAGTAAAGCTTTTCCTTGATCAGTTCCAGTTGGCTTCAAACTTGTCAACCTATGTTGAAACAGTAGTAAATGACGATTTGGATCGTCTCCTGGAAGCCCTTTGAACTTCGGTAGCCAATGAATCAACTGATATTTGAGCTTAATTGAATCTTCCAAGTTGACACACAGCTTTTGTTGATCAAACGATGGGGATGTCAGATCTTTGAGTGTCCTCTTGGGAGGTGGAGGTGGTGGAGCGCCGTTGTTTCCCTGGTTCCCTTGGTTTCCCTGGTTACCGGTGTTTTGGTTGTTCGTTCCTCCAACCATCTCTTCTTGTTGCGAATTTCGAGGTTCTTGTAGTACTGTTCCTCTGCGAGTTGAAATTCCGCACCTTTGGTAATCCCAACGTTTGGGTGCCAGAGATCAAGTACCTGAAACAAGATTCTTAAAAAATGAAATTAAAAACTAAAATAAGAAATCAATAACAAAATAACAATTCGCTATGCCTCCCCGGCAGCGGCGCCAAAATTTGATCGGTTTTCATCCAACGCAAAAATAATTTATGTTCTTTCACTTCACAATTATAAATAAGAGTATAGTTATAAGAACAGATTCGTTCCACGGGGAGATATGGGTTGTCAAATTGTTTTGATTACTTATAGAAACTATGGGGTTTTGTTTGTGATTATAGCTAAATAAGAATAAAGCAAATAGAATAATATGAATATCAATAATAAAAAAGTACTGGTTAGAGTTTTCATCTTCCATCTTCCAACATGTTATCAACTGAATCAATCTCAACATTCATTTCCTATCAATATCAAAAACCCTAGAGCGTCCTATCGCAGGCTTACTCCGGCAAAACTCCTATTATCATCAAAGGCGCAAGCGCCGCTCTTTGAATCATTTCCACTAAATAACTTGGCGCAAGAGCCACACAAGTTTAACCCAATGAAAGCACTAATATTTAAGAGTTGAGGTTATTCTAAGCAATTCGGCGCAAGAGCAACACGAACTTAACCTAGGTTATGCTTCTACATATAATTGCATGGCAACATCCCGTCGTTAACAACTATATTATGCTACTTCTAACAAGGATTATTCGACAATTTCGGATCTCAAACCCTAGTTTAGCAATAGATATGAATGCATGCTCATTTAATTTGCAACTTAAACAAACTAGCAATCAATCATACATGGAGTTATAAACGGTAGAACATAAGCGATACTAACAAATTATGAATGAATGAGAATGAATATATCAATTGAATAACATGTCTTCCAACTTAGGACTATATCTCTAACCAATAAGAAATGGTTTAGTTACTTATGGATTTCTTAAAACCCATGCAAAATAATAAAGAAGAAAATAAATCAAACCCTATAATTTTGATTGTCAATCGCAACTCCAAGCCTAACTCCCGTTTTTCTCTTTCAAAGTGTAAAAACGAATGATAAAAGATATTCCTCCAACTCTCTCTTAAATAGGGTTCCCAAATATTGTAGAGGTGATCGTAATTATCCCGTCCAAAGTGGTATCAAAAACTCGCCAAATTAGCAAATATACCACGCCCAAAGTCTGGCCGTGTAAAGAAAATGGCTAGCCAGCCAAGTGAGACCACGTTCAAAGCTAGAAATGGCCCAGCCCATTTAATCTTTGTCTTGTCAGTAGACTGAGACCGACAGCGTATCATCCTCGGTCACACACACATCCGTGAAAAATAATTTCCCCTGGATTTTCAACTAAACCGAAACATTCCACGGATATTGCTTCCTCCGTGAAAAATATTTCCCTGAGTTTCACTTTTTCCGTTCATTCACTCGCAGTCACCATACTCTCCGTGAAAACTCAAACTCTGTGTTTCTCAAACTTCTCCAACTGAGTTACTCGATCTCACTGCCATCACCATGCTCCAGCAGTATCACCATCATGATCAACATCTCTTTCAATTTGCACTCTAATCCAACCAGACTCTGTCCATCTTTCAGTCGTTGTCAACAGTGGACAGCTCCACTCCAACTCTGATCCCAACTTCAGTTTGCCATCACAGCAGCAAAAAATCAGTCTTTCTCCTCCATATTCAATCACCGAGTAACCATCACCACTGCCACCTTCCATTATCACTGCTCGACCAACTATTCGAGCAGCCAACTCTCGACATTGAAAGAAAGCCAATCATTTCCTTATCTTCATCGTCATTGCCATTTTTCGTTCACCACCATCTCAGTACAATCATTATCGTTACTGCTATTAGTTTCTCCACTTCGAGCACATTCCTAGCTTTACTTCCAAATACTACCATTCTTGAGTTTCCTCCAACAAGAGCTTCTTCTCTTACTCATCATCACCATCAGTCATGATCTCTGCCCATATCTTCTCGTCATTGCCAACTAACAACAACAAACTACATCCCTGGTTTATCGATCTCTTCCTTATCTGCACCACAGACTCGAGAAATACCAACACAGCTCACTCCATGCTTTATCTCGAGCTGTACCTTTCCCTGACGTTGTTACCAGCTCCATCATTGCATCTGACTTCATCGGCAATGACAGCAAATAACTCCATCCTCACTTCCAAGCTCGAGTGCACCACCATTCTGTCAAGCTTCTCCATCTTCATCTCGTCACTTCCAATGGTAGCATCAACTACCATTCTTTCTCCAACTTTCAGCAGACACCATCGACCACTGTCATTAACGGCAGCATCGATCACCATTGATATTATCAAACTCCAACTTCGTCTGCATTACAGACTCGACCATTGCCGCTTCTCGATTCCATCATCCAAGCCAGCACATCACTACTCATTACTATCCCACAGCGTCATCGTATCTTCCATCAGCATTACCTCAGTTATCAAACTCTGCCATCCATCACAGCTAACAGCGAATAAAACCCAGCAAGTACTCATCATCGTTTTCATTGCAGTCATCAAGCTACAGCGTCACTGTCATTCTCCATTGTCAGTTTCTCGTTCAATCCATCCATGGAAGCAACCACAGTTCAGGCCTCTATAACTTGAATGTATTCTACTGTCATTCTTGCGGGACTGACAGTTCAATTCCCTTATCACCCACTACGCGGCTGCCCTGAGTAGAAGACTCGTATGCCTTTAACAATTCTATGCAGTCCCACTTTTTGCAACTTCGACTCGCTTCGAACGCCTCTATATTCTTTATACGACGTCGGATTGACTCCATTCTTTCGCCGTTCTCTTCGTCTTTTCGTTCTCTTCAAGACGGGGTGAAGAAATCCCGGATTTGAACAAATTTCATTTCCTTTTGGTCAAGATAGCCTCTAACACCTAAGAAACTCAAAACAAACAAAATCAAAGCATATTGATACAAAAACTACCAATAAAGCAAAGCATTTAAGTATCTAACTAGTGCAAATATTACACCTATCAGCAGTGCATTTGTTTAGGTCTAAACTCGTTTCCCATCAACACACCCAAATTTACCAAAACCAGCGGAAACAATACCAAATAGATTTGTTGTTCTTTTACTGTTTGGAATACGAACCAAAGGAATTGTTCCAAGTACGTGACTTATTACAAGTTGGAGGCGTGGGAATACAGACGGAACTAGGTGAACTATAGGTTTAGTTGCTTGGTCTCAACTATACGGGTTGGTTTGATTTTATTTAGCGGCTTAATCCTGAGAGTATTCAATTATGTACAAGGTCCCGGGGTTTTTCTGCATTTGCGGTTTCCTCGTTAACAAAATCTTGCTGTGTCTTTTACTTTTCTATTTCCGTAATTATAATTGTTTTTATTATAATTAGAAGTAAAATACACAAACGTTAATTCATATTTACTTGATAGTAATCCTATTGTGTTTGGTTAAGTCCGAACCTCTTATCAAGTAAACATACTTCGTTGTTGTATTGTCTCGATCTCGTATCCATAGACGATCACACGAAGTGTGAACCGATTAGTTGTATTGTCTCGACTCAGTCCATAGACAATCATTTTCAGATAAAGGACTTATAGGTGGAAAAGTTTTATATTGAGGTATATTTGGGTACCCTCGTCTTTTCAAATTATGCGCGGAGTGATATTTTTATCTCCTCTATTAATTTGATTTTGAAAGTTATGTAATGATGGACGAGATTCTAAGCATGTTAATTACTCAACCAATCAGATGAACATGTTAAATTCACACTCTCTAGAGGAGTGTATACAAAAATATATTCCATCTATGTAGACTTTTCATTTTATTCTAGTTTTTGTTTATTTGGTGACTATGATTATTACTAGAGTCAATCAAAAGGTAAATTTCTATCACCACTTTTAAATCCTGGCATTTTTAGGGGCGACCCCAAACGAATTAGGGGCGACTTTTTTATTCCCAACCCATATACACCGTTAAGGGATGTCCGAAAACGTGGAGAATACGTTAATGCCCTTACATAATCGGAAGCTATTTTGTGCCCGATTATTATAAAGCAATCGGAAGCTTAGTAACGATATTTTACTACCGATTAATATCGATTTTGTGCCTAACGTGCATCTGGATTCTATAACAATCGGTAGGAAAAACAACCTCACGAGACTACCGATTGTTAAAGTATAGAAATAAGAAATCTTAAGAATTTTGCAATGGTAAAATTTGGGGCTCCTATATAATCGGACGAATAAAAAAATGTCTAAGCTAACGATTTAGGGCTTCCCATAATCGGGATGGTAAAAGTAACAATTCCTACTGATTATGGTAGATTTCAAATTTCCTACAATGAAGGATTTTAGAAAAAACTCATTTTGGGGCAACTTATAATCGGTAGTGTATGTAACCTATTAGGCTTCCGATTATGGCGACATCCACAGCTCAAGCCAAGTGGTTATGGTCAGCCTTGTACCTTCGAAACTATGAAATTTGGCAAAGGTTCAATTTGGGGCTTCCAATAATCGGTAGGTTATAAGTAACCCCCTCTACCGATTTTGGGCTACTCAACAATCGGTAGCTAATTAGGTGGTATTACCTACCGATTAATAACCGTTTGACAGATAAAACCAAAGTCAACCTAAATTCATTCCATTTCATTTTCTTTTCAACTTCAACTCATCTTCTCCTCTTTCCTTCCGATTGCAACAGAGGAAAACTCCCCCCCCTCTCCTTGTTATACATCGTTCATCGTCGAATCGAATCATCGTCGATTATTATCTATATATATAAAGATGAAAGAAAAGGAACGTAAGAAAGCTCGAACCAAAAACGTAGTGCGCGGTGAGGATCCGAATATTGGATTGCATGCCCGTAATAAAGAGGTTTTAACTCACGAAACCGAAGAACACGAAGAAGATGAAGTCCCTAATGTAGGCGATACTGATAGCCAAACTCTCAGGCAACTTGAAATGGCGCCGATTAGGTAAGATTCTACCATTAATTAGGTTTATATTGCTTCAATTCGACGAATCCATGTTTTTTTTTTTTTTTAGGGTTTTCGGTTATTACCCAGATTCGGTAGGTTAGGTATTGTTTTAAACTTCCGATTGTGGCCGAATTCTTCATTTCACGAGAACATTTGTCATATTCGGGTGTTAAATATTTAGGTTGCTTACCGATTATAGAACTTTTTTCATTACTGAGGCCTAAATCGATCATAATCGGAAGCTAATTGTGTTTTTGCCTTCCGAATATACTAGTGAAGAACAAGTATTAGAGACACAATAATCGATCATAATCGGAAGCTAATTTTGTTTTTTCCTTGCGAATATACTAGTGAAGAACAAGTGTTAGAGACCCAATAATCGGGTGCTATATTTTGTAATTTCCTTCCGATTGTTTAGGCTGAACCACTTGAGTAATTTCTGGACTCAAACTGATGCATATTCGGTAGAAATTAGTTTTGTGAGGCTTCCGATTGTGATGCATTCGGAAGGGTGAACTTTTTATGACTTTCGATTATTGGTATTCGGAGGGTTATGTTGAAATTTAGCTTCCGATTATTGTGTGTAGATAAACATATTCGAACACCAAAATTTTTCTTTTGTTTCCGATTATACGTATTCGGTAGCTTTAGGTGAACTGATATTTACGATTGAGAGTAATCGGAGGCAATTGGTTAAATCAACCAACCGAATATATAGATTAATAACCTGTTGTACTTTCTTTTGTTGTTTAGGGATAGGCGAGGTAAAAACATCGAAGATGCAATTGTCTCGGCTAGTGTAAGGAAGGATAGGCGTCAGAACCTGACAGCTAGTGCAAGGAGAGCTAGGACTGCTAAAGCCGCTTCAAGTGCTCAAGATGGAACTCAATCATAACCGGTTCAAGAAGGTGTTCAACCAAGTGCCTCTCAATCACAACCAATCCAAGAAGGTGTTCAACCAAGTGCCTCTCAATCACAACCAATTCAAGAAGTTGTTCAACCAAGTGCTCCACCATCACAACGGAAGTAGGACAACCTAGTGGTGCTCGAAGAAGGAGAAGCTGAAAGAAAAAACCTCCTCGAAAGAAAGCGAAACACCTTGTCCGGATGAATCAAGGTGAAGGATATTCCGAAGGTGTAATCCTTGGGCTGGGAGGATGGAGGAGAATTGTTATTTTGATACAAAGAATCCTGGGCCAGAGAAATATATGAAACTGAGGTAATGATCGTCTCCATTTTATTAACCTATTATGTTTTTCTTCGTAATACACTTAAGGGTTATAGTTTTAGGTTATATATGAACCTACCGATTCTGGGGATGTTGCATTTTTTAGTCAGAATCGGTAACATTATACGTTATTAACCTACCTATTATGGGGATTTTGCAAAATATTTTGTCAGAATCGGAAGATTGCTAATATACTTTTCCTTCTGATTATAATGTGTAAAGAAAACTTGTCTTCTGTATCCAAACAACACCACAATCGGACAGGAATTGTGCACCTTCACTTTCGAATAATAATAATCGGTAGGTTTATTTGTTATGTTCCTTCCGACTTCTATGTAAAAAAACTTTGTTTTCTGGAACCAAACAACACCATAATCGGGAGGTAATTGTGCACCTTGACTTCCGCATATTATTAATCGGTAGTTTTAGGTTTTGTTAATTTCCGATTATTCTACCAAAAAACAACTATGGTTTACGGAACCAAACAACACCATAATCGGAAGGTAAATTTTCACCTTGACTTAAATTAAATGAATCGGTAGGTTTATTTTTTGTTAATATCCGATTATTTTTAAAGGAAAGAACTTATGTTTCACGGAACCAAATAACACCATAATCGGTAGAGTTAGTTGACACATAAGATAACCGAATATATAATCGGTAGTTTTTAACAAAATACGCTTCGTTTGTTTATGATCGAAAAGTTTTTATATTAATAATCCTCCGATTACATCCATTACATAAAGTTCAAACGACCTTAACCTTACAATTTCGTCAAAAGCACCTAAATCCATACTCCTAATTGACCATAAAAGTATTAAAAAAGATCATAACGTCCAAACACCACAGAAATTGTCCCTCTTGATCTTGTAACATCCTTCATGTTCAAATCGTTTCCGTAGAGGTCCATATACTGATGGTTCGACAAGATTTCTTTGAAATTACGAATGAGTAACAAGTTAGTACTAACTTATGTTAATGTGAGTCGGAGTTATAAAGATACTTACTTTCGTTTTTCATACGTCCACCAAGAAAAAGCGTCCCTAACAAATCGTTCTTCATCTTCAAGTTTGTCAATCTCCTTGTCGACCGCCTTCTTTCTCATCTTAATGTCATTGGTTGATATTCGACCCGATTACCATCTAACGCCTCAAATACCATTAGAATACGGTTCCATAACTGCTTCTTGATTCCGTTTGTGGAGCTTGTGAACACGATCATGAGCAGTTACCACAACCCACGCTCTATAAATAGCACAATCTTCTTCTTGGCAAAGCAATATCCATGTTTTGGTTTTCAAAATTAGAATCAAGAGAGGAAAGAGTTTGGTGCAATTGGGGTGATAGATATGAGTTTTTTATATAGGTTTAGGTTCTAACGGCTCTTTTTTTTTCCAAAAACTCCAACGGCTATTTCTGAAATTTGGTTTGAAATGCCAGGCTAATCGGTAGGTATTTGAGTTAGAATATCTACCGATTATGGTAGTGTTGATGGTGGGTTTTCATTTGAGGTTAAAATTGTAAAAACCGGAAAAAATTATGCGCTGACATCTTGTAAAAGATAAAGCCATTTATAAGTGTTGGATACTCCCTCACTTAATTCACCAAGAATGGAGCATGTGGCAACAATCCCATTCTCTGTGAATACATGAAATTCCTCCCGAGGTTGGAGCACGTGGCAACAATCCCATCTGTGAATTTATAATCGACCTTGTATTTCCGAAGTACTCATTATCGGTGTGGCATGACGACCGAGTGTTACTCTTACTGAGTAACACGAACCTCAAAGCACTATAATGAAACCATGTACGAAATACCCGTACAGTGACTCTCGGTGTGTTATACTAACCCGATTGAGCCCCTCTCGGTGTGTTATACTAGCCCGATTGAGCATCCGGATTGATCGTATCGGTCAGGATATGATCGCATCATCCAACTCCACAAGCATGATTGGATGACCCAGATCAATTCCATCACCCCCAAGCAGGTATGGAATATCCACTGCCAAACCAATGCGGAACCCGCACGGTCGGCCATTGGCCTAGCCTGCCAAAAGACGTTCATACCAAGCATTATGGACGGAAACCTAAATTAGGGTTTGCGGCATATTACATGTGTCGCAAAGCAGTCTCAACCATCCATCTTCGCAGGTATAGATGGAGGGTGTAGATGTAGATTCAAAGGGGCCAGAGCATGTCAACACGATCACCGTGTGCTCGCCTACGCACTTGACCAATCGGTCAAGATCAACCATGTTTGGTTGTGACAAAATCGTTGCCCAAACAAGAGATGACGCACGGCTTTGAAACCCAAAATTAGGGTTTTGAGCATCACGAAGTCCATCTTCTCCGGCACGAATGGAGGGTCCGAGATTAGATTAACAGTCCTGGTCATACCAGCATGACCACCGTGAGCCCCTCTATCTCCTCACGCGGTCGGCCAAGGCATACCATGCATGGCTATCCCAAACCGCCCGCCCAAACATGCGTGGTTACACTTCCCAAATCGCAACCGATCTCGACCACTCAACTTCACCGGACGATTTGAGTGGCTTAGATCACGTTTTCATGGGATAGTCGGTATAGGTGTGAACACCAGCCTACCACCTTCACGCCAAACCAATCGACCAAGACCGGCCAAGTTAGGTCGTCTTGGAACGCGCTAAAAAAGAACATAGTGTGCGGCTTTTGCGGCACCAAATTCCTATCACAAAATCGATCTCCACCACTCCTATTTGCCGGTCAAATTGAGTGGCCTAGATCGCACCTTCATGGGACAGCGAGGTATGGACGTGTACACCGGCAGGCTATATACACACATGCCCGGTCGGTCCTCTCCAAAGCCCTTCCCATGCTTGGTTTCGACCAAGCTGAAGAGTGATACTTGCGCACCTCTTCGAAAACCCTAATTCATTAACGATCCGCAGATGGGTGTCTCAAAGATCATATCATCCGTCCAACTTCACCCGTGCTTGGTTATACAGCCCCTGTCGGGAGTTAATTGGTTAGTAAGGTGTCATTACCCATCACTTTACCACACCATGATGCGACGGTGATAAAATACACACGATACTTCACAAGTATCGACTTCCCGAATAACGCATTATTCAATTGATTATTACATGCTACTTTTGTGGATCCACGATCCACACATTCCGAACATCAATTATGTCACAAACGGGGGATACATATGGGGGTATTGGTCTGGCGGTTTACAGCGTGCAGCGTGCAACGCGCCATCACAAGAACGTGTTAGGAAGTCATGGACGGTTAGAGATGAACAGGAGAAGTGGGCAAGGCTGGTCGTGTATCACCAACGCACAACTCCACTACTCCATCACTCCACTTCCTCCACTTCCCACGAGAGACGTGAATAAGACTCAATGACTTGTATAAATAGGTTCTCCGCCCTATTTCCAAACAACGGGAGAAAAAGCAGAGGAAAACAACAAGAGAACACCCGAGCACGCTTACACCAACCGCAAGCTTGTTCACTTTCTGTTGCAAGTCATAAGCAAGTCTACACCTTCACATTCTCAACACCTTCTTCGCTTCCCTCCCTAAGATCAACGCCATCTCCTTCACTTTGTGGCCGAAACAAATGCAGAACGGCCATTTCTTGGTTTAGGCCGGACTTACAGATTGATCTCTCGAAACTACAAGCACTCACCGCGCAAGTGCATTTGTTTAAGGTTTAAATTCATTCCTCATCCACACCCCAAATTACCAAATTCTGCAGGAGTAGTTTTCACCCATAAACAATTGGCGACCACAGTGGGAGGTTGATCTCTCGGGTGCACAAAATTGAATTCTCAATTTTTCGGTTTCCATCTCGCAATGTATCCAGAAACCAAAGGTGGTTCAGATATCATGGGAAATATAGTTAGAATCTTTGGAGGATGTCTTGGCAAATCAAGCCAAGTATCACCGGAAGGCGGGAGCGAAACATTCCGCCTTTTGAATGATATAACATCACAATTACAAGAAGGGTCGGAGTGTATCTACTCGGCAAAGGTGCAAGAAACGGCAATCCTTAGCGAGTCACAACTTTACCGGTGGAGAGGCAAAAGAGCGCGTAACCGCAGGGAGACTCGGAAAGATGAACAACATGGCCCGGTCAACAATCTAAGAACCGAGGCAACTCCACGGAGGAAAAGACTTGTCAGGAGTACTACAACTTCTACCCCGGATAAAGAAAGGGAGCCCGGCAATTTATGGAGCCATGTTAGAAGATTTATATCTCAAAACTCTTGTTGAAGCCGGAAGACTGTCCAATCCGCATCGGCCTTTCATCCAAGCGAAGAAATGCTTGAGGAAGGAGAGATCGATCGGAAACACGTGAATACGAGGGTGGGAGCGTTCAATTCGATCAATCATCAGTGACATTACGACACCTTCCACATCTCTTTACCCAGGCAAGCGATCCGCGGATATGATGGCACTCGCAAACCTTCCAACTTCGTCTCCGGAACGTGCTCCACATCAAAGCCTCGTAGGGACATCACAACGCCCGCTAACGCAGGAAGAGCCAGACCCAAGGTACTTACATTTCCCCTTCCCAATGAAGAAGATTCTGGAACCACTGGAGGTGTGGGTGCGAAATGGAGAGGTGGAGCTACCCCCGGTATGGCATCCGCCCACTGATCAAGAAGTAATGAACCCGAGGTACTTGTCATTTCCACCGGTTCCTCCATCACCCCACCGGTGAATGCAACGCTTTTGGAAGCGCATTGTTCAGGAGAAGCTTGGTTCGGAGGGATAGCTCTGAGAAATTAGTGCGGAGGATTTCTTAGAGAGGCTACTCCGGTTTGATACAAGTAAGGCTTCAAAAAACAAGTAAGTTTTATTCAGCAATTTTACAAGAAAGATAGTTTTAGAATTCACTGGGGACTTAGCGTCCCACGCATGGAGAAAGAGGCTCAGGGTCAAACGCCACATTTATTTCCCTTCATACCTCCCTCTTACGAGACATTTGCGATTTCATACGATATGTGCAATCATTCATGACCAAGATGCAAATTCCATTTAAAATAACCTCTTTCGAAAAGTTATTCACAAAACTATCTCAATATACCAATTCAATTACCTATTAATTCAAAACCTAAGTCAAATTACGAAAGGAAATCCTCACTATCACTCAAAAAGAAAAGCATCTAAAAGAAGAGGCAAGTATATAGCACGAATCCTTCAAGGAAAGTCCTTCAAAGAACAACTCGTCCTTCCGGGCAAGAGCGACTTTCATCCTTTGAAGTACTGACTTGCTTCAACTTGACTCCTCGCACAACTTTTCAACCTCTTTTTCTGGCGAGTGACGCTTTACTGCGTAAGAGGCTTCACCTTGTGATTTACGGAGCTCCTAAATCTCGGAGAACCTTTTGAGGAACCAAGGAGCATTGAAGTCGTGCTTGCACAAACACATCTCGATGGCACTTCCAGTCTTGAATCATCTCCTCGAAATTGTTCACCGGTCGCGACGCTCATCCATGGATAGAAAATAAAGCCTCTGACGCGCGGTTGACCAATGCAAGATGACTCTTGAGCTTCAAAGTGGTAGCAATGTGACCGTGTTTCTCCCATATTGCCGTATACAACTCTTTGAACCCGAAAACCACGTTGAATCCACCAACGAACACATGACCCGGATAAGGGACAGAAAAGGAGGATCGAACGAAGCCCCAGCTGCATAATCGGTAATTCACCAACCACATGAGCCTTGTCGATTGCGGAGGCTTTTTCGGAAGAAGTCACCACAATAGCCATATTCACCGGAACCCGCTGGGACGGATTTCAAGGGAGCCGCCTCAATTATTGCGAGCGCTACCTTTCTTATACTCCTTCCTCGCATCTACTTCGCTCCGGGTACTAATTTCCATCACGACCCCATCAACAAGATCACTCGGGAGGCGGCTTGTCCAACCGAGCTTGCATCATCTCTGTCATGGTCGGGAAAAGGAGCGGTTTCTCCAGACTTCTCGGCATGAAGATCGCACCGCCTTACTTTTCGAAGATGAAAATCAAGACTCGCCAGACTTCTCGAGATAAAGATCGGTACCGCTTGGACCTCTCGGCATGAGGGCCAACATTACCGACCTTCTCATTCTGAATGCGAGCCAACCTCGTGAAGACATTCTCTTTCGGAATCCCCTGATTTCAAGCAAGAATTACTCTTAGAAAGATTCACCTTGGAGAAATAAAGGAACCAACGGGAAGAGATTTAAATACCTTATATTGGAGGAATTGAGGATCACCGAACCACATGCCTGCCTCTTGGATCTCTCTCTGCTTGGGACTGCAATCCTCGCTCTGTCCGTTTTGGCTGGAAGTGGCTTCAACCGGAAATGCTTTTTCAAAATGTGTCAAGATGGTTCACCACGGAAAACTGTCACAATACTCTCCGAGAATTCTGGAAAATCAACAAATTACTTTTCTCCAAAATTCCTTGTACTTATCGGTTACCACCGGGTTTCTCCCAATAGGCCAAGGAAGGCTCACCCGTTCTAAAAACACGTCAAGATTAAGAATATTCGGGAGGAATTCTCTCGGAACCCCTGGTGGACGGATAAATGGGACACCCCGATCAAAACCCCATTTGACGAGCCGCCATGTCAATATTGTACGGAGTCACGATAAATTCTTCGTTGAATAAAGACGGGACATATCACGGGATGCGGCTTGCGCATGTAAACAATTTCCCCAGGATCTCATAGTCTTAACATCAAGACGCAACACAACATCGGGGCCATCGAAGCAATAGCAAAAGTCTTTGGGCTGAACAACGGAAGGGTGGACCGGCCCCCATGGACGGAAATCTACAGAAGACACATTGTCAAATGCGTACACAAGTCTCGCACCGGCTCTGGGACGCCTCTTATTCCAGCGGAGTATTCTCGAGCCACCATACAAGTTGGTGAGCAAATTTGCAGGGGTAGGAGCATAGCTTTTGAAGTGTTCCCATAAGAATGCCTGAAGAAAAGCGAAGTGAACGTGAGATTCCACCTTCTTGTACCCGTTAGAAACATGCATGTCCATTGCTAAGGCGTCCAGATGAGAATACACCGATCCAAGGAACAAGGCACCCAGGGAAGAACTTTACCTTTTGCCGCCTTTATAGCGATCTTAACAAGGTCACCTCTAATGGTTTTCTTTCCCGGAACCATCGTCGAATATATCTCTCGGATAGCCATAAAGACAGAACGCAACGCAATCACACCGAGCTCATTTTCCAACTCTTGATCCGGCTCTGGGTCTGCAGAGACCACTCCGACACCCACCAGTGTAAAAGCATCTCGTATCTTTTTCTCCTCCTTGTCCAGTTGTCGAATTCCGCCACCTTTTGAAGTATAGCATCATAGTTACGTTGCTCCGTATCGGAGAGATCGTAGAAAGACTTCCAAAACAGCGGGTTCATTAATGCAGCTACACTCTCCAGGTAATAGTCATCTCTCCCCATCTAGATATGGTTGTATGAGTAGAAATACGCCACACGAGAGATGAAGGTAATCAAACCATGGCGTCTTTCTTAATTTCAAGAGCAAAGTGAGATGCCATGACCGCATTGAGGATTTGCGCTGAAAGAAAATTATCTTTAATGTCCTTATTACTCAACATGCGTCTCATCCATCCTTCATAAGAACCCAGTGGAGTATGGCAGATCTTGAAGTCAATAGGGGAAGGCGGATATTCATTTCTCTGGAGACAAAATCTCATCACAAGTGTCAAGAAAAAATGGATCGGATCCATATTTTTCTCGAATCGGAAAGCAGACTATCTTATGAGAAGGATGCCTTCGATGTTTGGAAAAGGCGAGGTAAACAACTCATCATCGATGTTCGGCATATCTTTGAAGCCGTCAACACTTCCCGGCTTGGAACCAAAGATTATCTTCAGAAGGCATCTCAACAGGAGTTCTTTTCTTCATTCCACAATGAAAATAGGAGTTAGAACTTGTATGAAAAACGCATGGGGCATGTAGTCACGCATGACAAGACACAACCCACGTTGAAATACACAAAAGCTGGGATTGGGTCCAAGCACCAGTATCATTCCAAGTCTGGTATTGGTTTCAAGTCCGGTACAAGTTTCAGTCTGGTATTGATTTCAAGTCCGGTACAAGTTTCAGTCTGGTATTGATTTCAAGTCCGGTAAAAGTTTCAGTCTGGTATTGATTTCAAGTCCGGTACAAGTTTCAAGTCTGGTATTGAGTCCGGTACAAGTTTCAAGTCTGGTACTGGTTTCACGGGCACGTATTACAACACGGTTTTTCTCATGATCGTGGGAATTATGTTTACGAAATTCAAGCCAAGGTCTCTTCCCAAGCTACAATCTAAGAAGCTAGTTTTGCATGCAATGGTGGAAAGAAGCAAAAACAACATGATCATGGATTCACGGGTTGTTTTACTAAGCAATTCTAGAAAATATTGACGTATCAACCTTGGTGGAAAAAACTAAGCATATACATGTCTTACAAAAGGTGTTTACCTAACAAACTAGGGTTTTACCTTTATAAAAAAAAAAAAAAAAAATCAAGAACCGAAACTTACCGTGGACGGACGGTGGCGTACGGCAGCAAATCCTAACTCCGGCGGCGCGGCAGCGTCGGTAGGAGCGGGTGGTCACGGACGGGAGCTGCTTCCACAATAAAAAAATTGTGAGAAAAAAAAGCAAAGAGTTGGTTTCTTTTATAGACAAAAATTAGAAGAATCCCAATAGAACAAGGATACCTCTTTTGTTTGGATTCCTCTTTTGATTCAAATACCCAAATAAGGAGACCGGTCCCACCAAAGGATTCCATACAAGCATGACGGGCGTGGGCAACTAGCGGTCGGCCAACACTCTTTCCTGGTAAACTCCTTTTATCTGTCTTTCTCACATATGTATGTCACCATCTCATGCCTACCCCACAATAGTGTAACCATTATGTGCTAGGCAGGGGACTTAATGTTGATGGTGGGTTTTCATTTGAGGTTAAAATTGTAAAAACCGGAAAAATTATGCGTACATCTTGTAAAAGATAAAGCCATTTATAAGTGTTGGATACTCCCTCACTTAATTCACCAAGAATGGAGCATGTGGCAACAATCCCATTCTCGTGAATACATAAAATTCCTCCAGGGTTGGAGCATGTGGCAACAATCCCATCCTGTGAATTTCTAATCAGCCTTGTATTTCCGGTACTCATTATCGGTGTGGCATGACGGTCGGTGTTACTCTTACGAGTAACACGAAACTCCAAGCACTATAATGAAACCATGTCAAATACCCGTGCAGTGCGACTCTCGGTGTGTTATACTAGCCCGATTGAGCCCCTGTCGGTGTGTTATACTAGCCCGATTGAGCATCCGGATTGACCGTATTAGTCCGGATATGATCGCAGTCATCCAACTCCACAAACATGATTAGATGACCCAGATCAATTCCATCACCCCCAAGCAGGTATGGAATATCCACTGCCGAACCAATGCGGAACCCGCACGGTCGGCCATTGGCCTAGCCTGCCAAAAGATGTTCATACCAAGCATTATGGACGGAAAACCCTAAATTAGGGTTTGCGGCATATTACATGTGTCTCAAAGTCTCAACCATCCATCTTCGCAGGTATAGATGGAGGGTGTAGATGTAGATTCAAAGGGGGCGAGCATGTCAACACGATCACCGTGTGCTCGCTCACGCACTTGACCAATCGGTCAAGACCAACCATGTTTGGTTGTGACAAAATCGTCGCCCAAACAAGAGATGACGCACGGCTTTGAAACCCAAAATTAGGGTTTTGAGCATCACGAGCGTCCATCTTCTCCGGCACGAATGGAGGGTCCGAGATTAGATTAAACAGGTCCGGTCATACCAGCATGACCACCGTGGGCCCCTCTATCTCCTCACGTGGTCGGCCAAGGCATACCATGCATGGCTATCCCAAACCGCCCGCCCAAACATGCGTGGTTACACTTCCCAAACTGCAAACTGATCTCGACCACTCAACTTCACTGGACGATTTGAGTGGCTTAGATCACATTTTCATGGGATAGTCAGGTATAGGTGTGAACACCAGCCTACCACCTTCACGCCAAACCAATCGACCAAGACCGACCAAGTTAGTTCGTCTTGGAACGCTAGAAAAAGAACATGGTGTGCGGCTTTTGCGGCACCAAATTCCTATCACAAAATCGATCTCCACCACTCCTATTTGCCGGTCAAATTGAGTGGCCTAGATCGCACCTTCATGGGACAGCGAGGTATGGACGTGTACACGGTGAGCTGTCTACACACATGCCCGGTCGGTCCTCTCCAAAGCCCTTCCCATGCTTGGTTTCGACCAAGTCAAGAGTGATACTTGCGCACCTCTTCGAAAACCCTAATTCATTAACGGTCACGAGATGGGTGTCTCAAAGATCATCTCATCCGTCCAACTTCACCCGACTTGGTTATACAGCCCGATCGGGAGTTAATTGGTTAGTAAGGTGTCATTACCCATCACTTTACCACACCATGATGCAGTACATAAAATACACACGATACTTCACAAGTATCGACTTCTGAAATAACGCATTATTCAATTCGAAGATTACATGCTATCTTTCGTGGATCCACGATCCACACATTCCGAACATCAATCATGTCACAAACTCGGGGATACATCTGGGGTATTGGTCTGCGGTTTACGGCGTGCGGCGTGCAACGCGCCATCACAAGAACGTGTTAGGAAGTCATGGACGGTTAGAGATGAACAGGAGAAGTGGGCAAGGCTTGTCGTGTATCACCAACGCACAACTCCACTACTCCATCACTCCACTTCCTCCACTTCCCACGAGAGACGTGAATAAGACTCAATGACTTGTATAAATAGGTTCTCCGCCCTATTTCCAAACAACGGGAGAAAACAGAGAAAAACAACAAGAAAACACCCGAGCACTCCGCTTACACCAACCGCAAGCTTGTTCACTTTCTGTTGCAAGTCATAAGCAAGTCTACACCTTCACATTCTCAACACCTTCTTCGCTTCCCTCCCTAAGATCAACCCCATCTCCTTCACTTTGTGACCGAAACAAGTCCTGGAACGGCCATTTCTTGGTTTAGGCCGGACTTGCATGATTGATCTCTCGAATCTACAAGCACTCACCGCGCAAAGGCATTTGTTTAAGGTTTAAATTCATTCCTCATCCACACCCCAAATTACCAAATTCTGCAGAGTAGTTTTCACCCATAAACGGTAGCTTTCAAAATTTGATTTTGGGGCAACCTATAATCTTTAGGTTATGTAACCTGCTTGACGTCCGATTATGGCTACATCCAAATCACGAACCACATGGTTATGCCTGGCTCGTACACTCAAAACCTATGGAATTTGGCAAGGGCTCGATCCGGGGCTCCTTACAATCGGTAGGTTATTAAGTTAAGTAGACTACCGATTATGGTAGATTTCAAAATTCATCACATGAAGGATTTTAGAAAAACTCATTTTGGGGCAACCTATAATCGGTAGGTTGTGTAACCTATTTGGCTTACGCTTATGGCTACATCCAAATCACGAACCACATGGTTATGCCTGGCTCTGTACACTCCAAACCTATGGAATTTGGCAAGGGTTCGATCTGGGGCTCCTTATAATCGGTAGGTTGTTAAGTTGTTAACTCTACCGATTATGGTAGATTTCAAAATTCATCACAAGAAGGATTTTAGAAAAAACTCATTTTGGGGCAACCTATAATCGGATGGTTTGGTAATATATTTAACTCCCGATTAACGCTGCATCCAAAACACGAACCAAGTGGTTATGGTCAGGTGTGTACACTCAAAACCTATGAAATATGGCAAAGGTTGGATCTGGGGCTCGTTATAATCGGTGGGTTATATAATTATATACCCTACCGATTATGGTAGATTTCAAAATTCATTACGCGAAGGATTTTAGAAAAAACTCATTTTGGGGCAACCCATAATCGGATGGTTTGGT
Organism: Papaver armeniacum; assembly: GCA_023531295.1. Lineage (NCBI taxonomy): Eukaryota > Viridiplantae > Streptophyta > Magnoliopsida > Ranunculales > Papaveraceae > Papaver > Papaver armeniacum. Next base: position 177,199 of record JAJJWW010010257.1, on the reverse strand, counting down.
AATATATTTAACTCCCGATTAACGCTGCATCCAAAACACGAACCAAGTGGTTATGGCTAGCTATGTACACTCAAAACCTATGGAATTTGGCCAAGGTTGAATATGGGGCTCCTTATAATCGGTAGTATTACAAGTTGAATAAGCTACCGATTATAAAAGGGATTATTAGCCGAAGTATCTACACAATAATCGGTAGGTATAGTTTCAATTTAAACTACCGATTCACCTTTAACCTACCGATTATGGTGTTGGCTACCGATTATATAAGGGCATATTGGCCATTTCGAAAATCGAAGATAAGGGGTAGCTTAGATTTACGTTTGGGCGACCTTTTTTGTCTTTTAGTGTCGCCCCTAATTCGTTTGGGGTCGCCCCTAAAAATGCCAGGCTTTAAATCCTCTACCAAAATGTAGGTTTCTGTCACCGCTAATTTTAGATCGAATGTGGTGAGTTTTTCTGTCTTGAACTTCAGTAGTTCTAATTTTGGATATCAAATGTATGTATTAGTTTTCTATATAACACCATTATGCTTACACCTTTATATGTAGTGTAAATTACTAAAATAGAATTGATTAATTCCTGTCATAACATTAACTGGATTCATTAAATTAAATTTTCTCATTAATTTTTATTTAGTTTCATGGATACTGATCTTTTATGTTTTATATTTCGTGTTATCGCTAATTTTTATTCCCTGGACAAATTGGGGTATACCCATATTAATTGGGGTATGCCTAATGAGACAAAACCTGGTCATTTTTGAAATAAAACAGGACACCCCTTAACCATGTATTTTCTAAATGGCTAATATACCCTTTTTTAATTGACACTAAAAAAATTGATTATGTTAATTAATTGAGTTTGGATTAATTAATTGAGTAGATTAAAACTTATGAATTTAAGTTATGAAATTTTGTTTTTGATTGAACTTATGTGGGAAGATTTTTAATGAAAAAAAATTATTTTGTGAATATATTTAGCAACGAAAACGAAAGCACACTACCCAAACACTTATAAAAAGGTGGGGATTGCAAAGTTGTTGAATGAAATCATACTCAAAATTAAAGAAGAGATCAACACTTTCAGTTCTGAAAGTATGAAAAGTCGGCAATGTCGACAAATTAAGAAGATAACGACTAACTTTAGCCGGCATGCTGCTTTCTAAATAACAATGCCACTTTATTATTTTTGACACAGTAGTCGGCAGGGTCGATAACTATAATCTATGCTAACTAAACAATAGTCGGCAAGGTCGTATTCAAATACCATGTCGGCTTATAACAAAATGGAACACATGAAATACAAATGATTTTCCAAAAAATTAGTCGGCATGGTCTATAATCCATACAGTGTCGACTAATACGCAGCCGGCATAGTGGCATTCAAATATCATGCCGACTTTATAATTATATGGACTTAGGAAACACAAACATTTTCAAAGCATTAGTTGACAGGGTAAAAAATTCAAAACCAACGACTGTTAAAAACAAATTTAGTCGGCATGGTATTAAGGTTGAATATCGTGCCGTCCCTGTAAATGGCATTTCCATATATGAAAATTCGGCATGATATTCAACCTAGGAAGACAACGACTGCATCTAAACATGAAAAGTCGGCAAGGTCGTGAAACAAACACCTTGCCGACGTCGCAACTGCAGATTCACAACTTCGATTTTTCTAACCTAATTTGACATGCAAACATAAGATTGAAGTATTAGATAGAGCTTTAAAGAACTAATCAACAAAGAAAAATTCTAATACGATTTTTTTTCATTTGAAAATGATAAAATATAGAGAAGAAGAAAGGAATTAATCATTAGATTGATGAAGAAGAAGTAGGAAAAGAATAAGGTTTGGATCTAAAACCAAAAAGGGGTAGTTTTAGTTATTACTAATGAAAGAGTAATTAGGTAACTTCATACACATTAGACACCCCTTAACCCACTATTATGGTTGGGGAAAAAATGGGTATACCCCAATTTGGCCAGGAATTTTAATTGTATGTACTGTGAATATTAAGTGTTTTCTTTTAATTATAACGGATATTAAAAAGAATTTTCTATATATAACCAACATTAAATTGCTTAGTGACAAGCACATTAAATCCTCTGCATTATTTTCAATGTGTCGCCATATTTTGATAATAACACAGTTGTTAGAGCATAGCTCGGTTGAAACCACCAAGCATTGGTATGTCAAGTTTGGTTGTCATATTTTAGTGAACCGAAACTCATTTAAAGAGTCGTTTGATTATGTACTAGAGTCAACTTTGTATAGGTTAGCTAGAAAGTATTAGGATATGAGACATTACAAGTATTACGAAGACTTGAAGAAGTGAAGAAGTAAGAAGCTACAAGGACAACATCATCCTTCCACTTGAGGTTAGTGATATTTGACTTGAATTGTTTCATTACCTAACGTATCTTTCAAGTCGTGCATATTGAAAACATAACTGCGAAGCATGAATGATTATACTCTAGTTAGACGTAGTATTAAGGAATACAATACGAGGTTTATTGCTTAACCATTAAACTTTGTATATAAGACATCGACATAATCGTATGAATGCTATTGTGATTATGTATGAGTATGAGGTGAAGATTTCATCCTAGGAAACAATGTTTTACATTCTTTTAAAAGGAAGTAAATTCATAAACTTGTTTTGTGAATCGAAAGGGAAATCGCCGAGGCTTATTGGTATTGTTATTCATTGCATATCTTTTGAACTACCAATATGTGTGATTAGTATAACCGCTCATGACTTGCTTATGTTCTTGGTAAAACTATTCAAAAGACTGACTTTTGTATTGGTATGACTTTTATTAGTGAAACCGATCTTAAGTAATCACCTGAGATGGTATGATCGATTTAGTGTTATTGGTATGACCAACTCTAGGCAAAGGGGAACCAATCCTTGTAAGAGGTGCAACCTATCACAAGAGGGGAATCGATCCTTGTATGAGGTGCAGCAAGTTTCTAGATATTGAGAACCGATCCTATGAACATGTGCAACACGTTTTTAGACATTGAGAACTGATCCTATGGACATGTGCAACAAATACAAGTTAGATACCATATATATGTGGGAACCGATCCTAGTACCTAGTCAATCGAATTTTTGGAAAGCTAGTGTGACTAAATCCAGTACTCACATGGAGGTAGAACCGAAACCTATTTTGGTAGAACCGTAAAACCCATGATTGGTGATTGAGTGTTCTTGATCAATCACATAGTTCTTGAAATTCAGATGAACCAATTCTAAACTTGTTTAAAAGTGTGAAAAATCGGTTTCAAGATTGTAAGTATGAAAGAGGACTTACAAAGTAAAGATGTCGACATACTTTGAACATGTGCAGTGACGTTTATCTTTTATTGTTCAAAGATATTCCTTAATAGCTAAAGGAAAAAATCCCGGATCGAAAAATAAGTTGAGAATATTTTAATTAAGGTTTTTAATTTTATTTTTGGAAAATGAAAATTAGTAATGTGCATTTACTAGTTGGAGATTTTCTAAGAGATTTTCGGTCAATGTTTGGACAAAGCATTTCCAGGAATTATGGAAACCGAATTTGGAATATATTGCATATGTAGTTGCAGGAAATCCTACACTACACCCCTCACAATAATCCACACAACTAAGACATTTTAAGATGAATAACAATGATTTTATTGATTATTTCCTTGAATGTTTACAAGATAAAATAGAAAAGAGCTAAAGAAATTACAATCACCACAAACTTTCTCTCTCCTAATGACTTGTCTAACACTCTGAAAAGAATCCCCCTCACAACAGGCTCATTCGACTCTTTATATAGGGTAGTATACAATGTATGACAGCTAAGATGTCCTTTATTTTCGGGAATGACTTGCGAAATATCACAAGTGTACAAGTATTCATTCTCGCAGCTCTCCTAAACTTCGCTAGGTCTTCACACCTTTCTCGTGTTTTGGCTGTCGTCATTCATTGCGTCATTTATATTACTCTTTTGCGACGCCCTCGCAATGTTTGTTGTTTATTGATCCTGCAAATCGATGTTGCGATATTCATATCCTACATCTTGCCTCTTCTCATGTCTTCTCTGCGAAGAAGAGAATGTCATGAGAACCAATATTTTGAAATGCCGCATAACTGTTCATCTTTATCATTACAATCCCGTACTTTTACACGGAATTTATTACACATGTTTCTTCTTCCACTCTTTTCTTGACACGTCTCTTTCAACCGTTTTTCTTGACCATTCACGTCCCATCTCGCATTAAATGCATTTGTTTTCTCGAGAATTCTTCTCTCTATATATAGTTTTCTCACCCTCCTCTTCTTCTCTTTTACTTTCCCTCTGCAACTTTTATTCAACTCTCTTCCTTTTCTTCTTTCTATTGATCTTCAATTCTTTAATCATTCCCATATTCTAAGAATGGCTCCTCCCGGTCGTAAATATGAAACCCTTTTAGATGAAACTCAAAAGAAATTACAAGAGAAAGGTTTCACCTTGTCTACTATTCCCAATCAAGAATCTTCATCTATTCTTTATGCAAAGTTGTTTATGATCATCAGTGTGATGGTCATAAAATCATAATCTCGCTAGGTCAAATCCTCGCAGGTCTTCCCATTCCCCTGTACGATCCCGAACTGCCCTTGTTCTATGAAATCCTTGCTCATGAGAAATTCTCGCGAGCTATTTATCAATTAAGTGGTGATTGCATCCGTCTAATGCTTGAATTTGCCAATCGCGGCTACCGTAAGGGATCTCTATATCCCGATAACGTTAAAGATCCTAACTTTGCAAGTTTAGAGATAGTCGTTGAAAAGTACACTGTAGAAAACCTTTTTGAAAATTATGTAGTAATAAACATGAAGAATCATAAATCTCATTTGGGGTGCCCGGTTGAAAAGAAAAGAGAACGTTTCCGACGATAAGATACTCATGCTAGATATTGGTCGCATTCTGCGCAAGAACAACGTTCCTCGCTACTCTAAAGATGAGAGGTGGTCTGTCTTTCCACTATTTTTGAGCGGACCTTACATTTCAGGTTCCAATATACTCCCTGCGAATCTCGCAAATTATCACCCTTGGGTATTTAATTGGCCCGAAAAGGAAAAATAGGTATACTTCCTAACTTTTACTTATTTTACAATCTTCACTCCCTCTAATATCTAATCTTGCGAATTTTTCAGATCACCAAATTGAGAAAGAGCTACAAAAGAAATCCAAAAACGAGTACTCTGGCGATACTTCGTTCAATCACGGATGAAGTAAGAAATATTTTTCCTTATTATTTTAAACAATATTATTGCCTCTGTTTCTTATCTTCATTCTTGTGCGAAGGTTGGCGTTGAAGAGACTGACATTCCTGAAGCTACGAAGTCTAAAGGCAAGAATAAAATCACTCTTCGCAAGGATAAATCTTCTGCTCCATCTTCTAAAAAACGGAAAATCCATCCCTCTTCTCATTCTAATTCCCAAACCAGCGAAAATTCTGATGAAGATGATAATGAGGTTGATACTTCTTTTGCGAAGGAGAATCATTCAGTCGAATCTGCTATGGCGCAATTGTCTAGTGTTTTTTCTAATTCTATGCAAGGAATGGGAGATGATCGTTTTTCTGCTACTTGCGAAGCTCTCGCACATATCTGCGATGCCCCCCCGCTAGTGGATAATGATTCTTTTCGTGGAGTTTCCTGGACAATGACTCCCGGTTTCTTAAATGCACTTAGTGCCTTGGTATGTTCATATTTCTTTATTTCTTTGTGATTTCGATTATAAACCTTATCTTAACAATTTCTTTATTTTCCTTTATAGTCTGGGAGAGCTTCCTTTGTCGTTGCCTCAGATCTTGAGAAGAGGCGCAACAATCTTGAAAAGAAAAATCTCCAACTTAAGGAGAAGAACAAAGAACTAGCAGTTGAAGTTGCGACATCTCGCAAGAAGGATGAAAGTGAGACCGCCGCTCTTCGCGAAAAATTCAACAAATGGAAGTTGAGTCTTCTACCTTAAAGAACAAAATATCTACTCTTCAAAGTGCTAATCAAGAACTTTATGGTATAATACCCTTCTCTTTTCTTCGTTTCTACTTTGTCATTTATTTTTCTTTGCCGAATTATCATTTTCAGACATTTATAATCTTTCCGACGAAGCCATCCTTCTCCATTCATTCCCACGAACCTATGGATGATGATGCTCTTCTCGCTCATCTCAATGAATCTTTAAGTAGTTCTTCAAACAAGATTAATTCTCTCTCATTAAATGAACTTCGAACCAAATTTCATCTCTTAGAAATTGAGCATAGATCTAGTTTAGGTTTAGCCAACCGATTTAAACGTTTATATCTTAGCTCCCACAAGAATAATATTATTCTAAGGAAGAAAATTAGCAGCCTTATAGATGATAAGGATCGCATTGCTAATCAAGGTGCACAAGCATTAGCGAAATTCCAAAAAACTCTTCTTGAAGTCCAAATTGAACGCGATGAATCTCTTCACCAAAATGCCATACTTAATGAGCGAAAAATCAAATTGCTCACTTCTTGTCATAAATAGTGACAATGAATTCGCTTGGGCTGCGAAAGTTCTAGATAATGCCGTAAATAACTTAGGTGTTAGCGTCGGTCTTCATCTTTGAGCATACTTGCCTTGGTTAAAGATATGATTTCCCGGAGAGAAAGGTTGTTTCTTGTTCTTCATTACTTTACCACCTCTTTTTGTGAAACTCGCTATTAAGTTGCTAACTCATTATCATTTATTCACGAAACTGAGAAGAGATTTCAAACTAGAATCAAGGAACTTGAATCGAAAGCACAACTTGCCAAAGATTTTTCTCTTCGCAACAACAAGTATTCCAAGTTGAAGAAGCAATTACAAACTACGAGGCGAATTTTAATAATAACGCTGCTCGTTTTCGCAATCAAACTATTGAAACAGGATTTGTAATGACCATCGCATTCCTCTTTCCTCATATCCTTGTCTTCTTGATGAAATTCCTGAAAATATGCCTTCCTCAGATGTCTCTGATAGTGATGCAAGCGAAGAAGAGGAATCTGATAAAGAATCTGATGAAGAAGAAGAATAAGCTGAGAGATAGTTCCATTTTCCTTTTTCTCTTCTTGTGATGCTTGTACATTTATCCTTCTAGCCATCCATTTTTGTAATTTCTCACTCTAAATCTATCATATGGAAATAAATAACAAGTTTTTACTCTAATCATTCCCATACTTGCCTCTGTTATTTATTTTCACATGAGAGATTAAGTTGATAATCTTTAAGTAATAATACTTCTTAGTTTCGCAACTGTTGTTGCTAACCCTTCACAAATAAATGAAGAAATATAGCCATTTTTGCAAGCTTATTTGCTTACCCAATTTCTTGTTTTGTCTTATATTCATTTGTGTTGAAATTCATTATTGCGACAAGATCGCAGGACGTCTTTACATTTTCATGTAATGACCCATTGATCTTGCCTTATCATTGTTTTTGTGTGGTCTTATTTTGCCTTCCTAGTTAAAGGTCTTATTTTGCCACCCCTCATTTTGCGTCAATATGACAGGCCTAAATATTCTTGCGAACATAAAGTCCCATGACATTGCCTTGCGACAAAATCGCAGGACGCCCTTACACTTTCATGTAACGACCCATTGATCTTGTCTTATCATTTCTTTAGTATTATTTCCTCTCGCATGATGCTTTTGTTGCGACAATATGACAGCCTAAAAATTCTTGCGAACTTGAAGCCCCATGACATTGCCCCGCCTTGCGATGAAATCGCAGGACGCCTTTACACTTTCATGTAAAGACCCATTGATCTCGTCTTACCCTCGCGTTAGTATTATTGCCTCTTCGGGATCATCGCACAAATATGACAAACCTAAATTTTCTTGCGAAAATAGAGCCTCATGACATTTGCGTCTTTTGACACTTATCACTCCCTAATGGAGGGTGCCCCTTATCATCTCCCTGGTTGCCCCTTCAAGGAGGCGTACATCGGCCATACAAGACTAGCTCCTCCCATCCGGTCTTAAAAACAACTACTGTTTTCTGACCTCTTATCCCTTATACCTATAGGGCTTATGGTTACGAGACTGCACCCTAAGTGGAGTTTTCTTGGTGAGTGCAGCATGTGCCAAGACTTGCCAAGAATGGTCGAGACACTTCAAATGCCCCAGGCACTCTTGGCTCAACCGTGTACCTCGGCACCTTGGTCATACACTGACTCCTTGGAAGAGACCCTCGGTCGTCCAACCAGGGTATAACCTTATATATATAGTTGAAATCCAAGGTATCTCCCCGGATGGGCTTTATTGACCCCAAATTTTCATGACTCAGGTTCCAGGGGCGGTGTAACCTTTTCCCTGAGTCATGTCAAGAGATACCCTCTTATATGACGCACTTTAGGTCTTACATTTGCCTCTTACGAAATATCATTCGCGAACTAGGGTGTACGCCATAAAGGTTCGTCCCATTCACTCACTCATTCATTTCTGTCAATTCTTGTAATCATTCATTGCTTTTTGATTATTTCTTCCCATCTTCTCTGCGAAATTATCACATAGACTTGCTTTATTTTCTGAGATCTCGCTGTAATTATTTAACCAAACTTTCATCATATTCATATATCGCGAGTTTTTCGCGCACTCCTTCTTCGATCATCATGACACACATTTTTTTTTTTTTACACGACTCTAAAATCAATTATTTATTTCTTACACCTCTTACTCCTGTTACTCTTTGTTTCTTCATTCATATTTCCAGATATTTCCTTCCCTTTTGCGAGACCATCGCAATTTTCAATTGTCTTCAAGCACTGATTTCGCAATATATCTTCAACTCTCACTTCTATTGTGCCCACCATCAGTCTTTCTCTTCTTTGTTCTTCTTTGATATTCCTTTTCCAATTCTTCTGTTGAACAACCCTTTCCTCGCAAGACTCCACATCGACTTCATAGCATTTTTGTCCCTCAGCCCAATCTCCTTTTATAACTCCAACACCACTGGGATGTGGAAATTTGATGCACTGGTGGTAAGTGGATGCTACACCCAAGATCTCATGTAACCAGGGTCGCCCAATTAATGCATTATAAGGGGATTCCACATCGACTATAAAAAACAACATTTTAGTTGATAATCCTTTCAGCGATTTTCTCATGCGAGTTTCTCCTTTGGGTTTATTGGCAGTACCATTAAAACCATAGATCTTATAGGTATCAAGTCTTCGTCTTTCCCACCCATAGTTTTGTAAGTGTGGTAAAAAAGGATGTTTACAGAGCTTCCAGTATCAATTAAGATTCTATTTATAGCCCATGAATTTTCTGCCCCATTATCTTCATCATCAACAAAGTTTTGGGTTAATTTCCAATCTTACCACTAATGGATCATCATGCATCTCGCCACCCTCAGGTACCTCTTCTCTGTAAAAGAAATAATCTGTGTTTGCCATTCTTTTAGTGGCGATGTTTCGCGATGTTCATTATTTCTCTATTGTCAGATCTCTTGCGAAAACCCTATTGAGAACTCTATCATGGAAATCTTCAATTGTCCTGTTTAATGTACAATTGAGTTGCGAGAACAAGTTTTGGCTTTCGATCCAACTTCCACTACAAATGTCTCTTTCCTTTTATTGTATTCACTCGTGAGTTTACGGAGGTGTTGGTAATGGTTGAGTCTTCTCTTCACATTTTAAGAATTGATTTAGTTTCCTTTGATCTATCATTCTAAGGATGATTCTTTTGATATTCCTGCAATCATTCGTTTGGTGTCCATGAAAATGGTGGTAGGAACAGAATTCATGACTTCTATCACCTGGAGGTGGTTCATTCCCCATGTTCCATGGTGCGGGTATGTTTTCCATCGTGGATTATAGCTTCCCATATCTTCTTCTACACTAGCATTTAGTGGTGGCATCTTGATTTCTTCCCATACGACTCTATGACCTCGCTGCCCTCTATGATAATTCTGCCTCGGCCTCCATAAGTCTCTCAAGTGGATTATGCCTCGACCTCCATAGGTTTCTTGCGGCCGATCAAGCCTTTGAATTTTATTATTTCCGCCACAGTTGTATAAATTTCTTTCTCTTTCAAATTCTTCCTGATCACGACTTCCCATGACTACCAACTTTTGTTGACCATCATCTGGTATCCTCATTCCTTATTGACATTGCGAGGTACTCACCACAGTGTTTATCAATTTAGGTAACAAACTTGCATTCGCGACTCCCCGAACTTGTATTCGCAATGACGGGTATGATTCCATCTCATTTTGCTTTTCCTCTAAAGCAATATACTCCTCCTGAAGCTCTCGCAACTCAGTCATGGTGATTGTATTCTTGACTCTAAAAATTTGAATATACAACAGATTTGTCGCGAACATAGCATTAATGAATGATAAGATGAGATATCTCTCCTCCACACCCCACCATTTCGCTACACATTGTCTTCCACCTCACGCTTAGATGCTTCAAACTTTCACCAACCCTTTGTTTCAACCCAAATACATCTTCAATACATTGGTCGCGAGGAATTATTACTTATATATATGCCCCTAAAAATATAGCTCGCAAGTGATTGAAAGATGTTATTGTATTCTTCTAACCCTTCAAACCATTTCAAAGCTTTTCTGTCGGACTTGATGCAAAATATTTGCACAATATAGCATCATGATTCTCCCATTGTAACATACATCTCGTATAAGCTTTGATATGTCAGACGCACAAGTTGTTCCATCGAAAATGCTTTGTTAATGTTGGTAAGTTGCACTTCGGTGGTATTCATCCTAATTGTATCTCTTGTGTGAATGGAGTTTTCGCAGCTTCTTCTATGGCTTCATCCAATTGTCTCTTTCCTCCTCCCTTTACTCGTTCATCATTCCTCTCATTTACGCCATTCTCTCAAAATTTGTTCATTTACATCAAAACTTGAATCTATTGGTCTTTTTAGTTCCGCCTCTCTTCTTCTTCTCATACGTTCATGTCTATTTTGACTTTCATCATTCTCTTCTCGTCTATCTCTAATCTTCTCCCTCATTTCCTTCGCGAATTCGCACACCATTATATCTATCAATCTCTCTTCTTTGTTGCCTATCAGCTCTTCTTTGTGCTCTTTCATATTATTCATTAATATTATCATTGTTGCGATTTTGTTCTCGCCTTCTTTCTCGATTATCATGATTATTCTGGCGAATTGCCTCCTCCAACTCCTGTTCTTCCCTTTCTGCTCGCAATCTTTCTCTTTCGCGAGCTAGACGTTATTGTTCAACATAATGTCTTTTAATTTCATCTTCAATCTCTTTTTGCTTCCTCTGTGCTTCTCCCACATGCAATATTCTTCTTCCTTCTTCTTGATTTTCTTCATCAACTGGATTATTCTGCCTCTGACACTGCCTAATTCCTTGGTTTCCACCATTCTGCCCATTTTGAAAAGTCTCGGGACGTGGAACATAACGATCTTCCATCATTTCTCTTCTCTCGCAATGTTCTATGCTTTGATTTTGCGCTTCTTCATGGTTTTCTTCATCGCATTTTCTAAGCGTAGGTAAAATTCTCCTTCTTTCCTCTCTAACCGATCTTGAATTTGACCTTGTAGTGCTTCTCGACCTTCTATTTTGTAATCTGATGTTTTCCATCCTCGGCTCATGATTCTGTCTTGTCAAGTTTGCACGCTCCTCTCCTCTAATCGTCTCTCTTCATGTATTGTTTGCCTCAACGATTCTAATGTCAAGCGATCTCTTTATTTCCATGAATTATTTCTCCATTCCCTTCTCGGTCTCTCCCATCTTGTCCATTGTTTACCAATTGTTGTTCTTCTTCCCTTCGTCCACGTAGTCTGATCTCCAAGTATGCACACTTACTTATCATAATCCACAATTCTATCCGCTCTTTGGTTGAATTGGTGATTGAATTTGATTTTCTTCATCATTCCTTATGTTCCTTCTTGAGGATTCTCCCATTTCATTTCTCTCTTCTCCGGCAAGTCTCCTACTTCTCCTAATAAATTTGTTGGTTGCTCGGATGCATTTCTCCTTCTAGCCATTTCTTAATTTTGGTAAACTATTGAAAATTATATCAAATTTCTTCTCTACTACTCCAAATTCTTTCAAATCACGATGTCAATCCTTACTCAAACAGCCCTTTCTAGCGCCAATATGTAGTTGCAGGAAATCCTACACTACACCCCTCACAATAATCCACACAACTAAGACATTTTAAGATGAATAACAATGATTTTATTGATTATTTCCTTGAATGTTTACAAGATAAAATAGAAAAGAGCTAAAGAAATTACAATCACCACAAACTTTCTCTCTCCTAATGACTTGTCTAACACTCTGAAAAGAATCCCCCCACAACAGGCTCATTCGACTCTTTATATAGGGTAGTATACAATGGATGACATGATAAAGCTTGTCCTTTATTTTTGGAATGACTTGCGAAATATCGCAAGTGTACAAGTATTCATTCTCGCAGATCTCCTAAACTTCGTTAGGTCTTCACACCTTTCTTGTGTTTTGGCTGTCGTCATTCATTGCGTCATTTATATTACTCTTTTGCGACGCCCTCGCAATGCTGTTGTTTATTGATCCCGCGAAGTACTGATGTTGCGATATTTAGATCCTACAACATATCTTGAGAATATTTTCGTTTTGGAAATTCCTTGGTGTCCAAACTTCCTTGGTCTATAAATATCAAAGTTTGCATTTCTAGCAAACTAATCCTCAGAGCCATCTGTTTGAGGGTGAAAATGGTTTCTGCTGATTTCGGTAATTTCGCGTGAGTGGGTGAGAAACTGAGTCTAAACCCTAAACAATGTACTGCAAGGGAGTACTTTAGATTCGAGACATCAATCTGTACAAATCCGGCCTAAACCAAGAAATGGCGTTCCAGGACTTGCTTCGGTCACAAAGTGAAGGAGAAGGTTGGTCTTAGGGAGGGAAGAGAAGAAAGTTTTGAGACCAGAATAGTTGATTCTGGAAGAGTAGTTGTTTGACTTATATTCGAAAGTGAAAGCTAAAAAATGGGAAAGCTAGCAAGTGTTTTCTGAGTGTTGTATGCTCCAGACCCCCAAAACTTGTCCTTTGGTGGAAATAGGTAAGACCTATTTATACAAGTCGTAACAAAACGTACTCTGGTCTCGTAAGAAATGGGAACGGCTGAGTAAAGTGGAAGGAGGTGGTAACGGGTAACGCCTGGAATTGATGTTCCATAATGAAAGAAACGTGTCACCATTACTCATTGTATTTACTAACCGACTCATTCTTATGACACTTTCTTGTAACGGGCGTAGTGTACGCCGCATGTTGTAAACCGCCAAGCCAATACCCCAATGAGCATCCCCAGGTTTGTGACATGTGTTTTCATGGAAAACATGTAGCATGTTGTTGTTGCTTGGCAAGTTGAGCTTGGGAGACTTTTCGGCTCGGTGGTGACCCTCGACGGTCGAGATTTTGCATCTTGAGAGGGGGTACCCGTTGATTGTTGCAACCCTTCGTTTTGGCAGCCAGGGTCGTGCATGGCTTTTGCATGTGTTAGGCGCGGCCAAAATTAGGGTTTAGTACAAACCGTGATGTTTGGCTTTGGGTCGCAAGTTGCCATGCGTTAGGTAGTGAACTTGTGTGGCTGAGATTTGCATCTCAGATGGAAGGGAAGCCGTTGATTATTGCAACCCTTCGTTTGGCAGCCAACGGCATGACCGGTCTGGTTTTGGCATGCTCGTGCATGTTTTAGGTGCGGCAAAAATTTAGGGTTTGGTACAAACCGTGTAGTTTTGGCATTGGGCCAGAAGTTGCCACGCGTTGGGTGGCGAACTTGGATGGTTGAGATTTGCATCTCAGGAGAAAGGGCAGCCGTTGATCGTGGCTACCTTCCGTTTGTAGCCTGGCAACTTTGTCTAAATTAGGGTTTGGCATGTCAAACCTAATTAGCACCCTTTACTAGAATCGCCAGAGAATTCTCGTACGGACTCGGATTTTGACGGTCGGCCCCTCCATTCGACCGGAAAAGATACCCCCACGCGAGAATATTTAGGTTCTGAGCTCGTTCGGAAGGTGAAAACATCCCGACAGTAAAACTCAAGAAGAATTCGGGGGAGGGATGTTGCGGGCCCGAGGTGGCATAGCCACGCCTGTGTCATGGAGGCATGGATGGCATGGGTTTTTGGTATGCGCGTGCGGCGTGTTGGCGTGGTTTTGGGAAGCTAGCGTGTTTTGGGAAGCTAGACTCTTTTGAGACCGTGGCAGGTTTGGAGCAACTGATTGGTCAATGAAAGTAGGGGACCAAAAAGCTTTGGCATAGTTTAGGCGCGGCCAAAATTAGGGTTTGGTACAAGCCGTGATGTTTAGCCTTGGGATAGAAGTTTCCATGCGTCAGGTGGCGAACTTGTGTGGTCGAGATCTGCATCTCAAAGAGAAGGGTAGTCGTTGATTATTGTAACCCTTCGTTTTAGCGACCCGCGTTGAGTCATGGCCTTGTCAAAGAGTAGGCGCGGCCAAATTAGGGTTTAGGTGCAAACCGTGTGTTTTGTCTTTGGGCCGTAGGTTGTCATGCGTCAGCTGGTGACTTTGGACGGCTAAGATCTGCATCTTAGATGGAAGGGTGGCCGTTGATCGTTGCAACCCTTCGTTTGGCGACCCAATGACGTGAAGGAGAGGTCGGCATGGTATAAAGCGCGAACAAAACTAGGGTTTGGTGCAAGCGGTGGTGTTTGGCCTTGGGCCGAAAGTTGTTGTGCGTTAGGTGGCGAACTTGGATGGTCGAGATCTGCATCTCGAAGAGAAGGGTAGCCTTTGATTATTGCAACCCTTCGTTTTGGCGTGGAGAAGTAGCTGGCATGGTTTTCCATTGGTACGGTGGAGCGACGTGCATGGTTGGCATGCCTTGACGCAGAGACGTGGCTGGCATGGTTTGCCATTGGCACGGTGGTGCGGCTGGCATGGTTGGCATGCCTTGGCGCAGAGACGTGGCTGGCATGGTTTTCATTGGCACGGTGGTGCGGTTGGCATGGTTGGCATGCCTTGGCGCGGAGCGTGGGCGGCATGGTTTGCCCGTTGGCACGGTGGTGCGTGCGGCCGACATGGTTGGCATGCCTTGGTGCAGTGACGTGGCTGGCATGGTTTGCCATTGGCATGGTGGTACGGTTAGCATGGTTGGCATGCCTTGGAGCAGTGACGTGGTTGGCATGGTTTGCCATTGACACGGTGGTGCGGCTGGCATGGTTTGCCATTGGCACGGTGGTGCGGCTGGCATGGTTGGCATGCCTTGGCACAGAGACGTGGATGGCATGGTTTGCCATTGGCGGGTGGTGCGGCCGCATGGTTGGCATGCCTTGGCGTAGAGACGTGGCCCTTGGTTGGCATGCCTTGGCGCAGAGGCGTGGGCGGCATGGTTTGCCATTGACACGGTGGTGCGGCGGCATGGTTTTCCATTGGCACGGTGGTGCGGTGGCATGGTTGGCATGCCTTAGCGCGAAGACGTGGCCGGCATGGTTTTCCATTGGCACGGCATGCCTTGGCGCGAGACGTGGGCGGCATGGTATGTCATTGCTTGCGGTGGGAGAATTAGGGTTAGGTGTATACGGGGTGATGTCGATTAATAATAAGGGTTACTAGGTGGAACATGACACATGTAAAAAAAGGTACCCTGGTAATTCTTACGTAAATACGATTGATTTGATAAATGCGCTATTGGTCATAGTGACGTCATGTCAGATGTATGGTTTTACGATTTTATCCCTAAGCTAAAAACCACCATCAACACCAGAAAAACTACCTAGTTGTGTTGTTACTGGTGGAGCCGCCTATTCGGAGAGGAAACTAACCTAATTAGGCGAAATCTCTTACGGCCGCTCGGTTTAAAGACTTCTTTGGGATTGAGAAGCTCTATTAGTACCGTTGGTGGGAAACTAGATAATTGCGGTTTATTATTAGTTTTCAATTGATTTGATTGACTAACGGTTGTTGAACTTTGATTGCACCTAGTTTGTTTATGCTTGAGAATCTTCTCTTTTGATATAAGATTCACTCAAACTATATCGAAGTTTCGACAAGGATCTATAGATTGTTTGTAGATCTAAAGACGTCTTGTGATAATCCATTGTTAACATACTATGTTCTGTGTGTGATTGATCACAAGAGATTCAAGTTGATTGTGTGCAGGTGTTTAATGAAGATCTAAGAAGATTTGAAGACGAAGAACATTTCTGATTTGGGTTCATAATCTTTGGTGTGCACAATACTTGTTTCAGTTAAAGAGGATCCAACTATAATCGGTTTATCCTTGTGGTAGATTGGATTGATTAGTTGAGTAGATCGGCATCAATACAATTCTTTGTGATTCAGAGTATTGTTTGCAAAATCTAGACAATTACTTTGGTAGTTGTTATTAGATAGATCTAATGACCTGACAAAGGAGTTTATTGTGATAAACGGAAGAGCCTTTTGTCGAACTCACATCACTTGGTTGAAAAGAGTTTTTTACCAAACAGATTTGTTGTTCCTTTACTGTTTGGAATACGAACCAAAGGAATTGTTCAAAGTACGTGAATTAGTACAAGTTGGAGGCATGGGAATACAAACGGAACTAGGTAAACTATAGGTTTAGTTACTTGGTCTCAACTATACGAAGTTGGTTTGATTTTGTATAACGGCTTAATCCTGAGAGTATTCAATTCTGGACAAGGTCCCGGGGTTTTTCTGCATTTGTGGTTTCCTCGTTAACAAAATCTTGTTGTGTCTTTTACTTTTCTATTTCCGCAATTATAATTTTTTTATTGTAATTAGAAGTAAAATACACAAATGTTAATTCCTATTTACTTGATAGTAATCATATTGTGTTTGGTTAAGTCCGAACCCTTTATCAAGTAAACATACTTCGTTGTTATATTGTCTCGATCTCGTATCCATAGACGATCACACGAAGTGTGAACCGATTAGTTGTATTGTCTCGACTCAGTCCATAGATAATCACTTTTGGAGAAAGGACTTATAGGTGGAAAAGTTTTAGATTGAGGTATATTTGGGTACCCTCGTCTTTTCAATTGGTGTCAGAGCAGGCAAACACGAAAAGATCTAACAATCTATGTTTGGTGCGATCCATCCTATAAGAAATTGAATCTATGTCTGATTCAGTTAACGTTATGCAAGAGTATGAATACTCAAAAGTTGAAGATGTTACCACTTCGTTAACTCATGTTCCAGGAGTTGCGAAAACATCTATGTCTTTCTTTGATGGGAAAGAGGATGCTGACAAAGAGTTGGTAAAACTCTAAAGCCTGTAAAATCTTTGTCTTCTAAAGTGTTGATATTAAAGACATAGTCAAATCTTCTTAAGAATGATATCAGAGATAAAGACATTCAACTGAATATTCTAGCCAGAGAGAATATGGATCTAACTGTCAAATTAGAAGCTCTTGATAAAACTCTTACTCAAGAAAAAGATGCACGTCCTATGACTCTGACTAATGATGTTGTTGTGATTCCTTTTGATATTGAGGAAACTAAAAGTCCTTGCTCGACTTTTACAGATTGTGATAAAACCGGTTTAGTCACATCTGAAACAGATCAAGATGATGGTAGTTTGCCTAACTACATCAAGTCAGAAGAGGATGAAAAACCAGCTTCTAGATCTACCGATGATCAAACGAAATCTTGTGCAAAGGAAACTTTGAACCGATTTCGTGTATGTGATCTTAAGGAATACAACTTTCAGTCATTTGACAGGAAACTTATACTTCTTCAACATAAGGTGGTAAAAATATTGAAAGAAGTTTCTTGTCTTAAAAAACTGAAAGACCATTCCTCAGTAAAAAGACGGATTATACCACTACCCGATAAGATCAACTCAAAAGAATCAGAGGAAAGAGTTGATAATCACTTCTGGAAAAAGGTTCCTCCTCACCCATATCGAAACAATTCCTGTTTTGATGAAGAACGACTCCAGAAGAAAGGGAAAGAGAGAATCTCTGTCAAAAGAAACAATCAGGAATTTCCGATAATTGTTTCAGATAATCACACTGATGTGGATCATAAGGAAGTCCTTAGAATGAGAAAATCATATGAAAATCTCATTGGAAGAATTAAGAGAGATTTATCTATCTCTGAAGATTCTCACGTCAGTACAGTTTCTCCACATGATCATATCTCTAGAGTTAGAAAAGATCATCAGCTTGGGAGGAAATATTTTGGGCAGAAATTCCCGAAGAGAAACATGAACCTTGTTTCCGATACTCGCTATAAGCTAGAAAAATCTTTCTCCGATACAACTTAGTTGTATTGAAATTGTGCACTCTCATCCCATTCCGTGCTCTTATTTATGGATGATAAAAGCACAATAAAACGAGAGCACATTTGTTTTATGTGTAGGTGCTTATCAGAAAAATCTGTGACATTTTATGGATTACTGCGAATCCATGTCTGTCTAAAAAAATTTCATGTTTATCATGTTCTTCCAAAAATAGGTTTTATTTAGAATTTTTGAATTTCAATAAACCTCCCAGCATGAGAAGTTCGGACAAAGGAAACACAATATATTTCTGTAATATTTTCGGATTTCCTGATATTTTCAGTCCGAGAGTTGTCTCTTCTTAAAGGGAAACTATCTCTTGCCTGTATTATTGAAACCCTGATCAATCCCTATTTATATAACCGAGCATGCCTCCAATAACTCGCAGTATCACAAAGGCTAATAAGGAGGAAGCTCAAAAGGTTAAAGATTGTCAAGGAATCAATACAGAGAGGAAGAAGAAAAACATATCAAATATCATGTCTGATTATGATTCTGATTCTGATAGTTCAGTTGGATCACAAGATGAGTCATGTCTGTTGGCTTACAACCTACAAGATCCAACCAAAACTAAGTGGATTCGTTCTGATAGTATGATTGACTATATCCAAGGTTTTGAGGAACAAAGAACCAATCTCATAATAACGGTTCGAAATCAAGATTGGCTCAAAGATAAGATTGAGGAAACAAAAGTTGATATTGCTGATATGAAGGTTCAAGTTGAAAAACTTGAGAAACAAAAAGTGGTTGCAGACAAGTCTCTTGAGACATGCTTCAAAAGTTTGAACACTGAAGAAACCTCAGTGAACAACAAGAGCACCACTAGAGATTAAGTTATTTGCTGTAATACTTAATCCAGAAAAATAGACATCAATTTTTAATTTCTTTCAATGATTGTATTAGGTCTATTATGAATAAAACTATTTTATTATGAATAAAATTATTTGATTTATAATTTTTCTTGTGATAGTTTTTGGTTTACATAGCTTGTGCTTAAATGCTTTATCTTATTGCTATGTATGTTTATGGGATGTTTGATATCGGTTCAGTGACCTTAATATTCAATCTCATATGTTGTGAACCCTTATGGTTTGGGTGACTTTTTGGTTTAGCAGGATTAAGTTCTAACCCATGTTGGTAGGCTTTATCAAAGGATCATGAGGGGTTCTGATTGAAACAATATGTGAAAAAGTCACAATATGTTGAATCGTTTGGTTTAGCATAAAAGCATATGTGTTTCGGGGTTTTTAACTTTTGCTTGCAATAGTTAAAAATCGGTTTTCAACTTTTGCTTGCAATAGTTAAAAATCGGTTTTCAACTTTTGCTTGCAATAGTTAAAAACCGGTTTTCAACCTTTCTCTAGTAAAGGTTGGTTGTTGTTATTCTTTTTTTTTGCATAAGGATGACAACATAATGATATTTCGGTATCAATTCTCCCTGGAAGAAGATGCAAACATATTGGAGAGGAGGATGTGAAATTTGAGGTAACGACTTTGTTAGTTAATCGTTTTCCTGTTTAAGAAAAGCCTGAGTTTATTGCGTATATTTATTGCTTTTGCTTAACAAAATTTCGGTACAATTGATGTTTTATTCCATTATTTGTGTATGGATGTGTGTGTGATTTAATTGTTTCCGGTTAAGAAAAACTGTTGTTATCTTGCTTATTGTTTGGTATCAATCGTTTAGGCTTACAAAATTTCGGTGCAATTGCGGTGCTTTAATGTTTATGTTGTTTCAATTGCTTCCAGTTGAGGTAAATAATTATACAAGTTGATTTATTTGGTTTGTATGAATTGTTTATGGCTTAACGAAAGAAAAGGTTTTCGAGATGAATTGTTTAGTCCAATTCAATTCCGGATAAGAGAAACTAAGTTAATTCCGGATTAGACTTATCAAAGTGGAGGTTTCGGTTATTCAAGTCTAATCGAATTCCTTAACAAGAAATGCTAGTTAACTAACCTAGTACTTGTCTTGTTTAAAAGTGAAAGGTATAAGTTATATGGATAATTAGAACCTGATCAGAAAAATAGAGTTATCTTTATTTTGGTCTTATCGAACAAGCGATTGTATTTGTACAATCGGTTTAGCAAAGGAACTAAGGTGCTTAGTCGATTTTTGGTTTGCTAAACTATTAGGGAAAATTGCTTCGGGCAATTTTTTCATTCGTAACATATCAAAACAAAATTACTTTGTAGTTTCGGTTTTGATATTGGTTATCAAAAATGGTGTGTGGAACCCTCGTGCTTAACTCTATAGTTTGCAAGTCTTGTGAGATTTGTAAGATCCTTTCGGTTTGTCCTTTATTTGCTCGTACCTTTGTCATTTTGTGACAAAAAGGGGGAGAAATATATGGAGTAAACAAGTGATACTGGTATTGATTTATATTGATTGGTATCACTAAGGGAAAGGACATTTGTGCTTAAACGTTTATCTAACGAAAGAGTAAAGCATAGACTAAGGGGGAGTAGCATATCATATGATATTTGTAGTTATATGGACTACAAAGGAATAACAAAGACGTTTGGATTGATAAAATCTACCTATCTTACCTTTAGGGGGAGTATTATCTTTGTTATTATAATGTCAACAATGGTATTTATGGATTAAATGTATACAAGTTATTGTGCTGTTGAATTCGAGAATCAAGCGTATGTGTAATGAATTCTTGTAATTTGTCTATCCATATGATGTAAGAGTTTTGTCACTAAAATTGACAAAGGGGGAGATTGTTAGAGCATAGCTCGGTTGAACCCACCAAGCGTTGGTATGTCAAGTTTGTTTGTCATATTTTAGTGAACCAAAACTCATTTAAAGAGTCGCTTGATTATTTACTAAAGTCAACTTTGTATAGGTTAGCTTGAAAGTATTAGGATATGAGACATTACAAGTATTACGAAGAAGTGAAGAAGTAAGGAGCTACAACGACAACATCATCCTTCCACTTGAGGTTAGTGATACTTGACTTGAACTGTTTCATTCCCTAACGTATCTTTCAAGTTGTGCATATTGAAAACATAACTGCGAAGCATGAATGATTATACTCTAGTTAGATGTAGTATTAAGGAATACAATACGAGGTTTAATGCTTAACCATTAAACTTTGTATATAAGACATCGACATAATCGTATGAATGCTATTGTGATTATGTATGGGTAAGAGTAGAAGATTTCATCATAGGAAACAATGTTTTACATTCGTTTAAAGGAAGTAAATTCATAAACTTGTTTTGTGAATCGAAAGGGAAATCGCCAGGCTTATTGGTATTGTTATTCGTTGCATATCTTTTGAACTACCAATATGTGTGATTAGTATAACCGCTCATGACTTGCTTATGTTCTTGGTAAAACTATTCACAAAGACCTGACTTTTGTATTGGTATGACTTTTATTAGTGAAACCGATCTTAAGTAATCACCTGAGATAGTATGATCGATTTAGTGTTATTGGTATGACCAACTCTAGGCAAAGGGGAACCGATCCTAGTAAGAGGTGCAACCTATCACAAGAGGGGAATCAATCCTTGTATGAGGTGCATCAAGTTTCTAGATATTGGGAACCGATCCTATGAACATGTGCAACACGTTTTTAGACATTGGGAACCGATCTTATGGAATTGTGCAACAAATACAAGTTAGATACCATATATATGTGGGAACCGATCCTAGTACCTAGTCAACCGAATTTTTGGAAAGCTAGTGTGACTAAATCCAGTACTCACATGGGAGGTAGAACCGAAACTTGTTTTGGTAGAACCGTGAAACCCATGAATGGTGATTGAGTGTTCTTGATCAATCACATAGTTCTTGAAAGTCAGATGAACCAATTCTAAACTTGTTTGGAAGTGTGGCAAATCGGTTTCAAGATTGTAAGTATGAAAGAGGACTTACAAAGTAAAGATGTCGACATACTTTGAACATGTGCAGTAATGTTTATCTTTTATTGTTCAAATATATTCCTTAATAGCTAAAGGAAAAAATCCCGGATCGAAAAATAAGTTGAGAATCTTTTAATTAAGGTTTTTAATTTTATTTTTGGAAAATGAAAATTAGTAATGTGCATTTACTAGTTGGAGATTTTCTAAGAGATTTTCGGTCAATGTTTGGACAAAGCATGTCCAGGAATTATGGAAACCGAATTTGGAATATATTGCATATCTTGAGAATATTTTCGGTTTTGGAAATTCCTTGGTGTCCAAACTTCCTTGGTCTATAAATATCAAAGTTTACATTTCTAGCAAACTAAACCTCAGAGCCAGCAAAACTACCTAGTTGTGTTGTTACTGGTGGAGCCGCCTATTCGGAGAGGAAAGTAACCTAATTAGGCGAAATCTCTTACGGTCGCTCGGTTTAAAGACTTCTTTGGGATTGATAAGCTCTATAGTACCGTTGGTTGGAAACTAGATAATTGCGGTTTATTATTAGTTTTCGATTCATTTGATTGTTGAACTTTGATTGCACCTAGTTTGTTTATGCTTGAGAATCTTCTCTTCTGATATAAGATTCACTCAAACTATATCGAAGTTTCGACGGGGATCTTTAGACTGTTTGTAGATCTAAAGACGTCTTGTGATAATCCGTTGTTAACATACTATGTTTTGTGCGTGATTGATCACAAGAGATTCAAGTTGATTGTGTGCAGGTGTTTATTGAAGATCTAAGAAGATTTGAAGACGAATAAGATTTTTGATTTGGGTTCATAATCTTTGATGTGCACAATACTTGTTTCGGTTAAAGAGGATCCAACTATAATCGGTTTATCCTTGTGGTAGATTGGATTTATTAGTTGAGTAGATCAGCATCAATACAATTCTTTGTGATTCAAAGTATTGCTTGCAAAATCTAGACAATTACTTTGGTATTTGTTATTAGATATATCTAAGGACCTGACAAAGGAGTTTATTGTGATGAACGGAAGATCCTTTTGTCGAACTCACATCACTTGGCTGAAAAGAGTTGTTACCAAACATATTTGTTGTTCCTTCACTGTTTGGAATACGAACCAAAGGAATTGTTCCAAGTACGTGACTTATTACAAGTTGGAGGCGTGGGAATACAGACGGAACTAGGTGAACTATAGGTTTAGTTGCTTGGTCTCAACTATACGAAGTTGGTTTGATTTTGTATAGCGGCTTAATCCTGAGAGTATTTAATTCTGGACAAGGTCCCGGGGTTTTTTCTGCATTTGCGGTTTCCTCGTTAACAAAATCTTGCTGTGTCTTTTACTTTTCTATTTCCGCAATTATAATTGTTTTTATTATAATTAGAAGTAAAATACACAAACGTTAATTCCTATTTACTTGATAGTAATCCTATTGTGTTTGGTTAAGTCCGAACCCTTTATCAAGTAAACATACTTCGTTGTTGTATTGTCTCGATCTCGTATCCATAGGCGATCACATGAAGTGTGAACCGATTATTTGTATTGTCTCGACTCAGTCCATAGACAATCATTTTCGGAGAAAAGGTGGAAAAGTTTTAGAATGAGGTATATTTGGGTACCCTCGTGTTTTCAACAGTAGTTTCTACCGCTTTTGCATTTATAAACCGAGATAACTCTTTCGAGTTTCAATCACTAAATATACAATTCATCATTTTTTTCTTATCACTAAGGTCATGTGCGGCGATTGTCATTTTTTTCTTATTCTTTCCTAGATTTCTACCAACAAATATGATATATGCACCATTATATACCATGTATATGTTCATTTAAACTTCAAATTCAAACAAAAAATAAGCCTTCACCGATTTATTGCAACATCCAAAGAGATTTTGAAGATCACACTGGGTAACAATAAATCAAAATTTAACATGAGGTCATGAAATTCTCCCGGCATTACATGTATGAGTTACTATCCTTTTCTTTACGAGCATCAAGACAGATTTTAGATCGCTAGTACGAAACTTTAATTCGGTTTTAGGTATTATATTTCCTGGTGTCCTAGACATAGTAGTCCAGTATACCATGGGGCAAAGGGAATTTTCAACGTTCACTTGGTCATCTCATCTGTAGATGTATATCCGATAACCGCTTATTTTTTTGTTTTTCTTCTTCTTTCCTTTTTTTGTTAAGAAGATAATCATCTGGGTGCTACGGTAGTTTTATTCTTAAATAGACTAAACAAACATCAAATATGCTGTAAATAAGGTGTTATGATACAATTTTCTTCAATATATATTCTCACAATATTTTCAGCTCAAATGAAGACATAATCAACATCGTCGATCTTTGATTGTCATAATGATTTTTCTCTCAGATAACAAAAATCAAGACAGTGAAAGGATGTAGTTTAATGGTGATTGTTAAAAAAGATAAGAATAATAAGTTTAGCACGGGGAATATTAATTGTTATAAGATCCTATAAATGTATATTTTTGAATGTTGCTCTATGGATTTATCTTTTTTACACCTTTTTATGTCCATGAAGTAAGCTTCGTACTTATTTACGAAATAATTTCATGTTAAGGAAAAATATTGTGTTGCTTCTACCGTGTAAAAAGTACACTAATAATGATAAGGAGGCGGGGGCAAGGGTCTGTCGTGGTCAAGGTCAGTACTACCAAATAACGACAAAACGGTCACTACAATAAATAAATGGTCACATAGGTACTCAACCATCTACTAACTTAATTCTGGACAAAGCAGGGAATCACAATGGGTTGCAAAAAGATAGTTTTGGGAACTCCATTTCATATGTATATATAAAGGTACCATGCGTGTGACGGTCGGTGTGTCATCAGTTATCAGTTAGTCTTGGTTGTCGGTTTAACTATTTATCCATACGTTGTTGGTAAAAACAAAAACAAACAAAAAACAAAAAAAAATTCTCATTCTTTCTTCTTTTGGATTCTTATTATAGTTTGAATGAGATGGCGAATAATCGTGTCTAGTTTGTAGATAGGAATTTATGCTACCTGAAAGAGTTTAATTTTTATCTCCAGACACCCTGAATTTAATCTATTTTGTATTTCAGATTTAATGTGATTTTAGACTTTAAATCATCTTCGACCAAATTCAACGCCTAGTTTTTATTCAAGTAGGCTCCACAAAGACAAGAGTTACTTATAGGGATACAAGTGTTTAAAGTGTTCTACATATACCGAGAAAACATTGGGGTACATCCAGCGGAATCCCTTTGGCTTTTGGAGACGTGCCAGTGGAATTCTTTTGTGGTTGACTTGATTTAAGTTGTGGATATCAATTCATTTAACTCCACATGTACAAATCAAGGGTTGTGATTTTACCCGGTTGAGGGGTAAATATTGATAGGGTTGCCCCTGGGTGGAGTAATAATTAATGATAAAAAAAAATAGGTTAGAATTGTTAGTTGAAAATGGTAATTTCGTAATAAATTATAGAATATCTAATTTTTAGATACGAAAAACTTAAATTCGGATTTTACATATAACTAATCTTAATCAAGGGTTTTGGAAGGAAAAAAAATATTTATGGATTGGGTTTTCTGGATATTTCCACGTATTTGATTTTGTACCTCAAATTTATGTACTAAGTTTATAATTGAACTACACTTATACCTCTTATATGTTACTATAAAGGGATAACTAGAGTTTAGTGCTCATGTTTTGTCCAACACTAGGCTTTGGTTTAGCATTTGTCCGACGTTAGGCCTTGGTACCTGGACCCGACGTTGACTATTATTGACATTCTTTGACCACGCTTTAATTAATTTTATAAAATAAAAATATTGAGTTTACAAATATACCCTTAAAGTGGCCTAGGATCCAACGGATTTAATAAAAGCACTTAGCCTATGGTGAGATCGAAATTCATTAATCTGAAACAGAAAAAAGAAAAACCTTAATTTTTCTGCTCTTCTTCTTCCTCCTCCGTCTCTGCATAAGAAAACCACATTCAACCACCACTATCATAACCTTCAAAGCATCCTTCTCCATCGATCTTCATTTCTCATAGTAACATATCTAACTCATGAAACTGCTACTGTTAGTGCTACACCTCAAAATGAGAAAACCCCAAATCAACATTTCTTTTTTATCTCACTATTTATGAAACTAGAACTTGAATCTAAAGAGAAGAAGGAGAAGCATCAGTTATGTCACGCAATCCGAGAAAGATGTTACCATGAAATTATTTTTAAGGTCTGCCCTAATTTTGTTCGGGATTTTTTTTTTTTTTTTTTGGTAATATCAATCATCAATGTTGATTCCAATAATTTGGTGTTGATCGAAGAGATGATATATGAAGAATATAAAGTAAACAATTTTTTTAAAATTAGGTTCAATTTTGTCAGTAGATCAAAAGTGTTTCTTCTAAATTAATCACTTTTGACGAAATCAGTGTAATTAAGATGAATTTCATTGTTTGAACCCCATTATGAAAAACACGGTATATATGATGCAACCGTGTCTTTGATTTCGATTTCTTTCAACTTTAACAGATCTAAATTTGGTTGAAGGATTGAATTTAAGCTTTGTAGGGTAAAATTTTAGATTGAAATTTGCCAATCTCTAGATGAAGATGAAGATATACCATCAATAGGTCAAGAGTTTGCTCAATTTGGTGCTGGTTGTTTCTGGTGTTGAAATTAAGGTGTTAAATTTTCTCAATTTGGTGCTAATTTGATTTCACGATTTCGGGGTTTTAATTTGAGCATAATATAGAGAGGGTATTTTTATTTTTAGGGTATTTGAATTGAATTTGAAATAAAGAGGGCTAAGTTCAGAGGTTAAAATGACATGATGGTAATATGATTTCATTGTTGTGGAGAAGAATGAGAAGAATGATTCTGGTATGATGAGAATAAGTGGGTGCTTGCTGATGGGATGATTTCAGAAGGGTTTGTGATTAATTTTTGATGGCAATGAGTAAGCAGATGGGTTCGGTTTGGGAGAAGAATTGAAAGAAGAAATGAGGAAGAGCTGGGTACTGATGGTGTTTTTCGGTTCAACTCTGGTTGAATATTGCAGTTCGAAATTGGGTTTGATTTCAATCTGAAATTGGTAGCAAATCAGGAAAATTGGTGAGGATTGTTGCGATAATAGTTAGGTGAAATAGTGGTTGTGGCGGTGTTGCATAGGTAGTGAGAAGGTAGCATAGATAGTGATGATAGTGGTGGAGTTGACGGTTTGGATAAAGAGGAGAAGGGAGAAGGCGAAAGAATTAAGGTTAATATTGAATGTGTAAATATTGGTAGAGGGAAGGGTATATTTGTAAATTCGTTTAATAAATTAATTTAATATTATCTTTTTAATATTATTATTATTTTATGAATAAAGAGTATTACATTAACTAGTTGGAAGCATAACATGCTAAACTCCAACAACATACTACCACATTAATTGAACAGGTTGCTATGCTAGCCTACCAACGAGCCTCATGGGTAACCTAGCCAAGGGAGCCGAAGCGAATGGGGGGCTGAGATTGCGTCACAAGGGGGGCAAACTAACACTACCTTCCATTTTAATTTCTGCAATATTACGTCACCAGGGGCTCGAACCTGGACCTCCTGGAACGCATGAAACTTTAAGGCACGGGATGACCAGCTGAGCTAATTACCCGTTCTAAACAGATTTTCGGTCTTAACCTAGTCAACGCGGGTCAGCTAGTCCAGGTACCAAGCCCTAACGTTGGACAATTGTTAGACCAAAGCTTAGTGTTGGACAAAACTTGAGTACTAAAGTCCAATTATCCCTACCGTAAATTACAAAAAACAGAGCCGGTTAATTCTTGTTACAACCTCTATTGGATTCCATGAATTGAATCATTATTTGGTTACATAGATCTTAAACATTAAGTATTTCTTTCTACTTGTATTGAACATAAAATTTCTTAACAATAAATGTGTTTATAGAAATTATATGTACAATTTTGTAAAGTGTCATCATATTTCGATAATAATGCAGTGGTTTATAGCGATTTGCATCAATAAAATGAGCATAAACTCTTTAGTATTTTTAATGACTAAATACTTATTTCACGATTATATTTTAGCATTGAGTTTCTTAGTTGCCATCCTCATCGTTTTTTCTCCGTTCCTTGTTTTCTACCAATAACCGTGAATATATGCAGTATGATTACATACAATGTATATGTTTATTTAAACTTTAAATTCAAGAAAAATGTTATTTTTCGGCGACATATCACAACATCCAAAAAGATTACGAATATCAGATTAGATAGTAACAAATCAAAATTTAACCTTGAGGTCATAGGTTCAGTCCCAATTTATTCCCTCGAACTTCCTTCGGTATTGCAAGTTGGAGTTATTCGTCCTTTCTACACGAGCATTATGATTGGTTTTAGATCACCAGTGCCTAATTTTTCTTTTATTTTGGGTGTTTTATTGCATGGTTACCTAATTATAAGATACCTAAGGTAATCTCCATGCATGTGCCAGTACCCAATAGTCTACATAATAAAGAAATTACAAATAATGTAAAAAAACAAATGGTGTGCCTGCTTGAAGATGGGAGCTATTAATTCTTCTTTGTTATCACCAAAAAGTTCAAAGGAAATATGAACATGTAATTTAGATGGGTAATAAATGGTCGATGCACGAATAACGTGAAAGGTGCTACACCGCTACCTATATTAATGTTTTTTATTAGAGTTTTAAGGATAGCATGAATCCTGATCAACCCCTTCAGATGACTAAGAAGAGACAGATCGTGAGGGATGACAAATATTCCTCAGTGATTTGTAAAGAAAGAGTAAATAAAAGGAAGAAAAAAATGTTACTTAAATAAATCAAATCTTTAGCTTTGATATTAGCTGAAATGGCTAAGGGCTTGAATTCCTCTCAAGTTGCAAGGGAAGGTAACAACAACAATAACACTATCATCAAAAGTAACCACAACAACAATAATAATAATAATGATAATGATAATGATAAGGTTTAATAATGATATCATAATAATGATAATGATAATGATAAGGTTCAACTTCATATCCAACAACAATAACACTATAGCAAATGCAACCACCGAAAATAGTACTACTAATGGTACATATGGATTATCATAATTATAAGGTTCAACTTTGAAGAATACATAATCAACATCATCGTTTATTTTCAGGATGACTTTTTCTCTCAACAGTAAATATCAAGACATGGAAACAACAAAGTTAATTTGTGGTTGTTAAAAAAGGTTCTTTTCTTCGTGATCACCCATTATTATGTAAAACCACAAAATACCTATCAGTTATTAGAAGATCTAATAAATTTATTTCTTTGGATGTTACTCTTCATTAAGACGAACTTATCTACTAATTTTATCTGAAAAGTAAAATACCTTACTCTTTTTGATTCTCATTGTGAATCCTAATATTATTTGTTTAGTTGATCCAGATGAATTTGGCTTTGATTTTAAAATCATGCCTCCATTTTGTGGTTGAAAAGTCTCCAAAATTTTCATGTTTCTTGTGTGTGATTAATTTGAAACTTTTTTTATAAAAATATGTGATTATTGTGATAATTTTTGCATTTCAAAATGTAAAATGCTACATAGATCTAGTAATACTATTTGAATAATATTTTACTTTTCTAGGTATTCGTTTATTGAGTTTGTTACATGGCATCAATATATAGTTTTTAATGGTATAAATTTATTTGGACTCCAAATACATACGAAGTTAGTGAAATTACTTCTTTTTTTTTTTTGGTTAAACAACATATTTCAGTTTACTAATATCAAAATAGTGATTACATGATTGCTAACAAGAATAACGAAAACATTAAAAACAAGATAACCAACCCTTATACAAATAAAGATATCAATTACAAGTAAATCGCGAAGAGAAAAATCCATAAACCATAAAGATATCCAATTTTTGTATATGTAGAAGGGAAGAATGATGGTATAATCCGCAATCGATTCAACCATTTCATATGATTTGCTTCTTCTTCTTCAATAAGAGATGTTCTTATAAGAAATGACCAGGAAGAAGTACTTTCCAAACAAAAACTAAAGATCAAAACATAAGGAAGTATCTTTAATGTATTGATTACTACCTGATACCGTGACCTGGGCCACAGTGACAATCTCTAATGTAGACATGAGAGATGTTATTTCCGATGGAGACACAGTCGTCACCTAAATACAACAAAAAGGTTTGTAAGAGTTGAATATTTTTTTTACATAAATTAAATCTTTAAGAATAACTTACCGCTTCGAAACTCACTGTTGCTGATGTTAACGTGCTTCACGTTCTGGGTATGCAGTCTATTCGTGTTTGGATTGTTTTCTGAAGACTCTACCTTGATGTTGTGGACTTCAAAGTTATTCAAATACAAAAGAGTGATGTGAATCTTTGGGCTATTCTTCACCGTGATATCTTTGAAATGACTGTTAGTTGTTCCACAGAAGTTTGTGGAAGCAGGCTGTGATTTACAGCACCCTGTAGAAGACCAAAAAAACGTCAACGTCAAAACAACAAATTAAGTATAAGCACAAACTGTTAGAAGAATATGGAACTTCATAAAGGAAATAATCAACACAAGTAAAATTGACTATGACATTATGAAATCATATTACTACAACTCAATAAGTGACGAAACCCTAAAAGTCACACAAGAACAAACTGACAACAACTACAGATATATTGCTATGACAATAGATGCAATAAAATATGATTAAACTCAATGCAAGTCATCAAGCTAGTAGAAAATATCAACTTTTATAATTTGTATTGTGTACTGGTCTTTTTTTAAGTTTATAGTTTGTTACATATCAATAATGTATATGTTATTAACTTAAACCTCCACGTAAAACATATAACTATGTATATGAAATATAAATGCAAAATTTCATTTATCTATATTATAAGGGACAATGGTGTTTTTCCCTATGGACGGAGATCTACAGTTTGGACACATAAAGGATGGCCCAGATTGAGATATATATATAATATATTTAAGTTATTCAGTTATATTTGTGGCATATAAAGAATGGTCCAGATTGAGCTAAATATTTAAGATTTTCAATCCACATTTTAGGCATATAAAGAAGGGTCCAGATTAATGCACATATTAATTTTACTTAAGACAATAAATGTAGATTTTTAATGTCATTTATTTGGGAGTTATTCCTCCCATTTAATGTAAAACCGTTTCTTTTATTCTAAATCAACAACTCTATTCATCCTTTGCACAACTCTATTCTCAAGGTATGATTCTCTTTTGTTTTGGTTGATTGAGATAATTTTTGTTAGTTTTTCTCTTTAATTTTTGTTAGATTTTCATCATTTGCACAACTCTATTTCCAAGGTATGATTTTCTGTTATTTTACTTGATTGAGATAATTTTTGTTAGCTTTTCTCTTTAATTTTTTGTTTAACATCAATGGATTCATGGTGCCTCGCGCCTAATATTTGTGTCATTTATGCAGTTTAATTTCTCTAGATAATTTTTGTTAGCTTTTCTCTTTAATTTTTGTTAGCTTTTCATCCTTTGCACAACTCTATTCTCAAGGTATGATTCTATGTTGTTTTGCTTGATTGAGATAATTTTTGTTAGCTTTTCTCTTTAATTTTTTGTTTAACATCAATGGATTAAGGGTGCCTCGCGCCTAATTTTTATGTCATTTATGCAGTTTAATTTCTCTTTGTTACTTTTCATTTGCAGTCAAAAGATACTGATCAGATATGATTGCTATCTATTCATTTTTATTCTTATGTTTGGTTCTTCTTTAATAACATACCATTTAATTTCTATTTTTTTACACTAAATTTTTTATTTTTCTCTGGACAAGAAATTGTCCAATTAGACAATGGTGTTTTTCCCTATGGACGGAGATCTACAGTTTGGACACATAAAGGATGGCCCATGGACGGAGATCTACAGTTTGGACACATAAAGGATGGCCCAGATTGAGATATATATATATTTAAGTTATTCGATTATATTTGTGGCATATAAAGAATGGTCCAGTTGAGCTAAATATTTAAGATTTTCAATCCACATTTTAGGCATATAAAGAAGGGTCCAGTTAATGCACATATTAATTTTACTTAAGACAATAAATGTAGATTTTTAATGTCATTTATTTGGAAGTTATTCCTCCCATTTAATGTAAAACCGTTTCTTTTATTCTAAATCAACAACTCTATTCATCCTTTGCACAACTCTATTCTCAAGGTATGATTCTCTTTTGTTTTGGTTGATTGAGATAATTTTTGTTAGTTTTTCTCTTTAATTTTTGTTAGATTTTCATCATTTGCACAACTCTATTTCCAAGGTATGATTCTCTGTTATTTTACTTGATTGAGATAATTTTTGTTAGCTTTTCTCTTTAATTTTTTGTTTAACATCAATGGATTCATGGTGCCTCGCGCCTAATATTTGTGTCATTTATGCAGTTTAATTTCTCTAGATAATTTTTGTTAGCTTTTCTCTTTAATTTTTGTTAGCTTTTCATCCTTTGCACAACTCTATTCTCAAGGTATGATTCTATGTTGTTTTGCTTGATTGAGATAATTTTTGTTAGCTTTTCTCTTTAATTTTTTGTTTAACATCAATGGATTAAGGGTGCCTCGCGCCTAATTTTTATGTCATTTATGCAGTTTAATTTCTCTTTGTTACTTTTCATTTGCAGTCAAAGATACTGATCAGATATGATTGCTATCTATTCATTTTTATTCTTATGTTTGGTTCTTCTTTAATAACATACCATTTAATTTCTATTTTTTTACACTAAATTTTTTATTTTTCTCTGGACAAGAAATTATCCAATTAGACAATGATGTTTTTCCCTATGGACGGAGATCTACAGTTTGGACACATAAAGGATGGCCCAGATTGAGATATATATATTTAAGTTATTCAGTTACATTTGTGGCATATAAAGAATGGTCCAGATTGAGCTCAATATTTAAGATTTTCAATCCACATTTTAGGCATATAAAGAAGGGTCAGTTAATGCACATATTAATTTTACTTAAGACAATAAATGTAGATTTTTAATGTCATTTATTTGGGAGTTATTCCTCCCATTTAATGTAAAACCGTTTCTTTTATTCTAAATCAACAACTCTATTCATCCTTTGCACAACTCTATTCTCAAGGTATGATTCTCTTTTGTTTTGGTTGATTGAGATAATTTTTGTTAGTTTTTCTCTTTAATTTTTGTTAGATTTTCATCATTTGCACAACTCTATTTCCAAGGTATGATTCTCTGTTATTTTACTTGATTGAGATAATTTTTGTTAGCTTTTCTCTTTAATTTTTTGTTTAACATCAATGGATTCATGGTGCCTCGCGCCTAATATTTGTGTCATTTATGCAGTTTAATTTCTCTAGATAATTTTTGTTAGCTTTTCTCTTTAATTTTTGTTAGCTTTTCATCCTTTGCACAACTCTATTCTCAAGGTATGATTCTATGTTGTTTTCCTTGATTGAGATAATTTTTGTTAGCTTTTCTCTTTAATTTTTTGTTTAACATCAATGGATTAAGGGTGCCTCGCGCCTAATTTTTATGTCATTTATGCAGTTTAATTTCTCTTTGTTACTTTTCATTTGCAGTCAAAAGATACTGATCAGATATGATTGCTATCTATTCATTTTTATTCTTATGTTTGGTTCTTTTTTAATAACATACCATTTAATTTCTATTTTTTACACTAAATTTTTTATTTTTCTCTGGACAAGAAATTGTCCAATTAGACTTTGACTTCTTCGGGCCAAAATCAGAGGATTTACATGGAGTGAAAATGACGAAGAGAACGATGGTTGGATTAGAGAGTTCATACTCTTAACTTGGGTCGGTAAATATCATTTTTTTAACTGTATTGCTACTGCTGTTAGAGAGTTCATACTCTTTGTTGGATTAGAGTCGTGTACATGTTCGTATCAAATGGATTAAAGTTTATTGATTATGTGTGTATGTTATTCTTCAATTTTTTTGTATCATGTGAAACTTGAAATTACATTTCTTCATATTTATAACCTTTTGATGGTTTACAAAGTGAGTATTTTTTTATCTTAAATTCTTCATGCATAGTCAAATAATGGTTATATGCAGTTGACATCTAAAAATAGGTATTCTCTTAAAAGATCATCTTAAATTCTTTATACATAGTCAACCATCTTGCTAATACTGAAATTCAAGAAGCCTCAAAACAAGCAACGCTGAACTGGCTTATTGAAAATCACCTATAATCTTTCATTTTCTGATTTCAAGAGATTATTTTTAAGCAATGAAGAAAGCGGTTTAGGGAGCAATACAATGATACAATTTTTTTTTCTGTGGGATGCGTCACTATATCTTTATGTGTCGGGACTACACAAATTTTCATTGCATGCATTTTATCATTCATGCAAATGAAGAGTTTTGGTATTCCAGAAAGGTACAAGTCTAATTTTTTTCTAGAAGATGTGGTTCATATGCACATATGTGATTGCGATGACTAAATTGTTGAGTTTTTTAAAGATTATCTTGGTTTAAGAGAGCTTAGTGCATAGGAACTCATCTACATTTTTCATCTAAAGATACCATGACTAATAATTGGCCCATTACCTATCTTTTACTATGTAGATATCATCTAATACTTGAGTTTCTTTTATTTCATTTAAGATACCAAGTAACCAAAGTCGGTACAAATATCTTACACTTTATAGAAGTTGATTTAAAAAATATTTTAATATTCAATTGTATTGTCATGTTCATTTTATGCTAGCAAATTATAAAATTATGGATGTTTTTGGTCTCTTATGTACTCTTAGGTTAAGGTGTAATATCAGTTCCATTTGCAAGTTTTCATACCATTCATATTTAGATGGGTCTCTTATTTACTTCTAGGTCTCAAACGCATATCTTTGATAAAGAGCAACTCTCTTATACATGTATCAAATTAGAGGAGGAAATTTATTTTGTTTGGATATGCAATTTTATTTAACGCGATTCTTTCACTACTTAGTTAAGACAATAAGATTGTATTATTAATTTGCAAGGAAAAGCATATTTGGCATATGATATATGCAATATCATCACGCGCGTCATTTTTCACCGCTAAGAAAGATTCAAGGATGCTTCGTATCGTTAATATCCAAGGGAATGCTGTAGGATTTAATGTTTTACATTTTATTTTTTTTTATTTTTTTATTTTTTTTGTGACGCGGTAAGCTGGGCGTTTTTCATATGTTAGTTTAAACCATAAATGTATAGTTATCATTCTTTATCAAGAGGTTTCATATTACAGTATAACGTCTCTCAAACCTAGAATATTGTAGGGAATAATGACGTTTAATGGCCGTAAATTATATTATCCTAATCGATTAATTTTTTTACCATGAGTTCAAGTATTACTAATGTGTAACCATGCCAATTATACATTGATACAAGCACAAAGTCAATATTTGTATTTTAAAACTGTTAGCGGTTCCAAAAATTAATGTAGATATAACACTTTTTAAGGATATGAAAGAAGGATTCCCAACTCAGATTCAACTTTTTGAATTTCGAAAAAAAAAAATACTAAACTTTTTTTAGCACAAAATGACAATCTATTTAAATGATGATCGAACTGCATTTGTAATTTGGAATGCAATCGACAAGTTACTTTTATTCAAACCTGGAATTTCTACGTGTTCCCTCTTGGGACATTAGGTTTTCGAGTTTGTTGGTATTATTTGCAACAACAATGAATGGATGGTTATCTCAATTACCATAAATGAAAACGGGTGCAGATCCCAGTGTACACACTTATATTGGATATCTTAATCACAAAAAAAATAATACTTTCTGATGTATATATGTCAGTGTACATCCATGTGGACATCCTAATCGCCATTTAACAAGAAACCGATCCGGTTGATGTTAATAGTATCGATCAAAGCTTCGAATTCAGTTTGAGAAAGATTACAGTTCCCCCAGGGTTCCCACGCTAAGCTCTTTGTAGTCTCACAAGAAAAAATATCTAACCAACACAAAAACAAGTCATAGCCCCGTGCCGTTACGGCACGGGTCATATCCTAGTCAAATATAAGATGTAACTTTAATATTGTTTAGTAAAACATATTAAAACCTCCAAAAAAAAAAAAAAACTCTCTTAGATATCATTTATTTAAAAGCTAATATATGATATTATAGAGCAAACTATGATGTACCGTTTTAAACATAGCCGTTTATTACGTACTAGAATTAACCCGTGCCATAACGGCACACCTTGTAACATTTATCTTCTATCATGATAAACCCTGAACCTAACTAAATTACCTATAATATGGTGTTAATGTTCGATAAAAAGATTAAAAAAAAGGGTCTATCTAATTTAATTATTGCTTAGTGAAAATATAGTTGGCTTCTAATATATCCTCAAAATCTGGTTAGGCTGAATCTCACACATTTCGTATTAGTATTTTATGATATATTTTTTATGATTAATTAGGATGGTTTGTACATGTATATACAATTACCTATCCTTCCGCCATCCCTATTCCAAAGTAAAAATGTGAAAAATTAGAAGAAAAAAAAAGGTCTGCACATAAGGTATTAAAATAAATACGATATTTCAGTCCAATATATATGCGAGAATATATTTTTTTTGTCTCCTAAAAATACTGACTTTCTCAAAACTAATAACTTCCTCAAATAATCATCGATCTCTGTTACTTTTGTGGTTTTCACTTCAGATAAGTTAGTGAAACCCTTCAAATTCTCAGGTGATGCAGATCAACTGAACGGATTTTAAATCCATTCTTTGATTTTCCATCTCATATCTACTAAATTTTTTGGAAAGGGCGATTTAGTGATTTCATATATCAGATTTGTGGTGTGTAGGTGGTCGGGGAGAAAACATGTAAAACTCGTTATGTAATTATGATTCTTTCTGCATGTTTATTAATTGAAGGGTTTGATTCATAGGAATGTATATGTTGGTTGCGATTCTTTGCATCAAACGTCTTCATATCACCAGGGTTGTAGTAGCAGGATTTCCCACACTACACCCCTTACTCGATTTTGCTTAATTAATCCATTGGAAGATGTAAGATCAAGAATATTTATTGATTGAATTCATGAAGTGTTTTACACAGGAAAATAGAATTATACTTAGAAGTTAAAACACTCTCAAACTTTCTCTCTCCTAATGACTTGCTCAACCATTCCAAAAAGATCCCTCCCTCTTACAGACTCATTTAGCCCTTTATATAGGGTAATACATAGTGGATGACAGCTAAGCTCCCCTTTATTTTCGGGAATGTCTCGCGAAGTGTCGCAGATGCACAAACATTCACTCTCGCGACACTTCTTAACCCTCTCCAGGTCTCACGTCTTCTTTATGTTTTGCACATGTCGTTATTCATTGCGTCGTTTATTTTAGCTCCTGCGACTCCTCGCGACGCCCGTCGTTCATTAATCTCGCGAGCCTTGTACGTTGCGATATTATGATCCTACATCTTGCCTCTTTTTCCTTGAATATTGCTTGAAGAGCGATTTGAAGGAAAAATTCATTGTTGTCATATTCCTTGGTTTCAATTGGTGAAGGAACGAGCGAAAGAATACTTTTCTCAAAAAGTACGTACTTGCCTCTATTCTTTTGTGTAGTTCCGAAGCTTCTTTGTAATACATATGCGAAGTGCCATTTCTTGTCTCGGGAATTACGAGAAAATAATCAATTTCGCAATTTCTCCTCGCTTTATCAAGAAATACACTGTATATTTGGATTTTACTAAAGTTCTTTCCGTCAGGTTTCCTTAGATTTAGCCGTGACCGCTTACACGTGTCTATATTTACCTCTTTTACCGGTGCATTTAATGTTATCCGGTCATAACATTTTTCTCATCTATTTATAGGAGCATCTCTTGTGAAAAATTTTCCTTTTCCCTTTCATCTTCTTCATCGTCTGCAAGTGTTCTTCTTCTTCATCGTTCTGTAAGTGTTTGCTTATTGTTGTCTCTTATCGTCTTCTTCACCACCTTAACTATTCCCTACCATTTGTTACTCTCATGGCGTCCAGGTTTGTTAATTTTGCCACATCCGGCTGATTTTGTGGTTGATCAAATTTGAGATTAGCTTTCTTTGTTGAAATCATACTGGTATGATTAACTTGGTAGTTTTCTTTCTGCCATTGTTGTTTAGCAAAAACCAACCCAGAAATAAGTTTATCGTGAAGGACCCTCTTCTTTCTTTGGGCTCATCCATCGAAATCCACTTCGCAACAAGAATCCCTCGCACAACCAAAGCTCACTTGCGAGCAAAATCTATGGCTTCAAAAAAGACAGATGCAAGTGACAAGGTATTCAAGAAACATTTATTCTATATCAACAATACATTGTTGCCTCCGTTTCTTATTTAATTTGTCATTCGCAGGATGATAAAACTACGGTCATGCTCCCAAAAGCCTCGCTACTCCAAACCCGTTACTCCCGACGTTCCATTTCCTTCATTCACACCTTCATCTCCTGCTGCGAAATCTTCGCAAGATAATTTTGTGCCCCCTTCCCCCGGTAATACTACCAACGACGATATTTCTATACCTCAACTCCTCATAGACCAAGTTCCTTATAACTTTGTCCTACTACAAATGATCTTATACCTTCTCCTGCTATCAATATCCTGCTATTTCTCCGATCACTTCTCTCCACAGAAACCTCCTCTTCTCATGAGATTCCTTTGACAAAGGGCGACTCGTCTTCTTTGTTTGAACAAATTCCTCTAACTGCGGAGAATTTGGAGGGGATAGATGTGGCCTTTAAGGTCCTTTCTGATCTCGTGAATGATGCCAAAAAGACTTCTACCGATCTGTCAAATCGAATGTCTGCGAGATTTTAAGTAAGCATCTTGGTTACGAGAGGATCTCGCAAGCACCTTTAGTTCAAGAGGTTAATAAGTCAAGGATGATCTCCAAGTTATGGTGTGAAGTGCAATAATCTCCACCTTGAAAATCAAAAATTTCTCGGTATCTCACTAGATCGTGATAATCTTCGCAAGAAGAATGAAGAATTAAAAGGTATGCTTACTTGCCGTCCCCCCATTTTTTTTTTTTTTTTTTTTTTTTTTTTTTACAACTCAAACCCTTGCGCGTCCTCAAAGTATTAAACCGAAACGAGTAATGGAGATATATCAAACGGAGTCTAACGCTGAAGAAGTTCGAGTTGAAAGAGATGCTTGGATGGAGCAAGTATAATCTCTTAGATAATCTTCATACCTATGCGGTGATCAAATAAATAACTTGTCTAAAGAGAATTTTGATTTATCGCAAGAGCAAGTCTCATTAAGTAATGACTTATCTCGCCTCTCTTATGCTTTGACTAAAACTAATTTGGAGTTGGAAACTTTATCGGATGAGAATCGAACTCTTTCTCAAGAGAAACGTTCTCTGTTGAATAAGATGGCGAGCTACTCGCGACAAGTATAATGCTTGTCAAAAGTTATGTGAAGAACACAAACAAGCTAATCATACTTTGAAAAGCCAACTTGAAGAAATTACCGCGAGAGAGATAAACTTATTCGGGGTAGAATAACGTTGAGTGTAAAAGCGAAGCAATTCCAAGAACAATGTGTCAAATTAGAAAAATCCAACTCTACTCTTGGCGACCGAAAACTCCATACTTGTTTCTAATGAAAAGAATTTGCGATCTCGATTGAAAGGCTTAGTGGGAGATTCGTTTGATGATGTCATGGACCGCTTGGGAATAATTTGTGCTTTAATTCAACATCTTACTTCTCAAAGGAAGGTAGTCAAATTATTTGACTATCTTAATTTATGTATTTATTCCATGAATGCTTTACTACCCTGAAAATGCCAATAATGTTCGATAAGAATTTTCTACGATCTTGTGTATTTGTTATGCGGACTGCGAGAGAAAGCTTCGCGCCACTATCTCCACCCTCGAATCGATTATTCTAGAATTCGCAAGGAAAACGGACTACTCTCGCGTCTCTTGCTCGTTCTCGCGACCGTGCGGAGCGAAGATTTGATTATATGTCTTATTGTAAGGACATTGATAGTAAGAATCGTCAGAAGGCATTGCTTCGCCAATTTTCTCCTAAAGCGGAAGTTCTTGTGAATAATATTTTGCTGTCCAAGTCTCTTGATCCTATCCACGTCGATCCTTTGGAAGTAAGTGATGATGAAGTTCCCAATGCTCCAGATAGTGATTATGAATATGAAAGTGGCGAAGATCTCTCGATAAGGAAGTCGTCGATGAAGATCCGAATAGAAAAATTTAAATGAAAGTCCAAAGAATTGGCGAGAACAAAGGTGAAGAAAACATTTCGAAGAAAATCCATCAACCGGCGGATGTGAAGGATAAAGACGCGGAAAAGCCTCAACCATCCTCTGCCCAGGATGCGAGAGAGTTAAATTCTCTTTGTAATTTGTTAGAATTCCTTGTTGTTTGAGTGACTTAACTCTTTTGATTGAGTAATTTCCATATTTCTTTCTTCCTTTCTTAGTTAAGATCACCTTGCGAGCATGTTCGCTCATTGAATCTTTTATTAAGTAAATCCATCCCAATCGGGGATTTGATTTTAATTCTTCTCATTTGCGACAAAGTCGCAGTGCCGCCTTTTACATTTTCATGCGAGAGGCCCATTGACCTTGCCTTATCATTTTGTGTGGTCTTCCGAGTTAGACCTCCCTAGTTAGAGGTCTTCCCCGCCACCTTTCATCGCGACAAAATCGCGGGGACGTATTTACACTTGCATGTAAAGACCCATTGATCTTGCCTTATCATTTTCCAAGTATTTTTGCCTCTGCATAGGATGTTTTAGTTGCGACAATATGATAGGCCTATATATCCTTGCGAACACATAGCCCCATGACATTGCCGTCGTGCGACGAAATCGCAGGACGTCCGTACACTTTCGTGTAAAGACCCATTGATCTCGCCTTACCCTCGCGTTAGTATTATTGCCTCTGCAGGATCATTGCACAAATATGACGAGCCTAAATTTTCTTGCGAAAACATAGCCTTATGACATTTGCGTCTGTTTTTGACACCCCCTAATGGAGAGCGTCGCCATTATCATCTCCCCCGGTTGCCCCTTCAAGGAGGCGAAACATCGGCCATACAAGACTAGCTCCTCCCATCCGGTCTTAACAACAACCGATTGTTTTCGCGACCTCTTATCCCTTATACCTATAGGGTTTATGGTTACGAGACCGCACTTAAGTGGAGTTTTCTTGGGCGAGTGCAACATATGCCAAGACTTGCCAAGAATGGCCAGGGGTAGGTTCATCCATCCCGGGCACTCGGCTCAACCGTGTACCTCGGCGCCTTGAGCATACACCGACTCCTTGAAAGAGACCCCCCGTCGCCCAACCAGGTATAACCTACATATATAGTTGGGAATCCAAGGTACCTCTTCCGGATAGGCTTTCATGGGCCCCAAATTTCCATGACTCAGGCTTCAGGAGCGGTGTAACCTTCCCCCTGAGCCATGTCGAGAGATACCCCCTTATATGACGCACTTTAGGTCTTACATTTGCCTCTTACGAAATGTTATTCGCGAACTAGGGTGTACGCCATAAAGGTTCGTCCCATTCATTTACTCATTCATTTTTGTCAATTCATTCAATCATTCATTTTTGATTATCTCTTCTCATTATCTTTGCGAAATTATCGCATGTCTTCTTTCTTTCATTCATTTCTTCATTTCTGTCACTTCTTTCATTCATTCTCATAATATCATATCATTTGCGATTTGTTGCTGTTGTTGTCTCTTGCGAAGTATATGATTTGCTTGCGAAGCTATCATCCTTGAAATGTATGAACGTCGCATAAAATATAAATATCTCGCAGCAAAAAGAATTGTGGGAAATGAGATTTCATAAAATATAAATGTCTCGCAGCAAAAAGAATTGTGGGAAATGAGATTTGAACCCTTGACCTGTCTCTTGCATATTCTCGCACCATACCAACTGTTCTAACCTCATTTGCGAAATTAACTTGCGAGATAATCATCAACTTTCTTCTTTGCGAGATAAGCAATGTCTGTGTGAAATTTTGCATAACAAAAATAAATGTGCGAGAGCAAGAATTGATCCTGCGACCTTCTGCTCGCGTTCATGCCTCCTGACCAACTGTGCTAGCCAAGCCTCTGCGAAATGTTTCTGCGAAATAATCACTTACTTTCTTCTTGCGAAATATACTTGCGAAAAA
Source organism: Papaver armeniacum (assembly GCA_023531295.1). Taxonomy (NCBI): domain Eukaryota; kingdom Viridiplantae; phylum Streptophyta; class Magnoliopsida; order Ranunculales; family Papaveraceae; genus Papaver; species Papaver armeniacum. The sequence goes on along the minus strand of JAJJWW010010257.1, from coordinate 134,865 downwards.
CCCATGCGAAAAATACACGTTCATTGAGATTTGAACTCGCGGCCATGAACTCATTAATTTCGCAGGTGACCAACTGTGCTACCTCGTCTTTGCGAAGCAAAAAATTCTTTGCGAGGAGGGAGATTCGAACCCGCGACCTTAAGCTCCTCATGTTCGCTCGTGACCAATTGTGCTACTCTTCCTTATGTTTATACTCTTCGCCAGTGACCAATTGTGCTAGCTGCTGTTTGTGAAAGAAACACACAATACTATAACTTTATTCACTTCTTCGCTCTCGGAAGTTCAAAAATATGTAAAAGGTGGGATTCGAACTCGCAACCCCAAGCTTATTCTCTTCGCGAATGACCATCGGGGCTACTTGTCGCTTGCGAAGGAAACACACAATGCTATAGCTTTATTCCATTTTTCCCCTCTTGAAAGTTCAAAAATATTTGAAAAAATATGACTTTGTGGCGAGATTTGATCTTGCGACATCAAGCTTCTTCGCTCCAACTCAAACCATCTCATGCGAGCTTCTTTTTGTGATAAAAATCACGCGTTTTGTTCTTATCCTTTTCTTCGTTCTTCCTTAATTTCCTTCAACAATTTTCCTCTTTTCTTTTTCTCCCGAATATGAAATCTTCCATTAAAAAATTAGCTTTCTTCCTTGAATTTCATCACAAATCCTATATTTTTCTCTTCCTCTTTTCATGTCTTTGAATTGTTGACGGTGTTTTCTCCCTGAAAGTGTGATTCTTTCCATAAAATTTCCATTTTTGAACCTAAATTTTATAGATCTAAATAAAAAGTATGAACAAGAACTACTTTTCATGAAAATTTCTCTTAAAGTTTATAGATCCAATTGAATTCATCACCAACAAGAGCCGTTTTTCTAAACTTTCTTGAACCAACAAGATTAGGTCCCTGTTTAGCGCATATGTAGTAGCAGAGATTTCCCACACTTCACCCCTTACTTGATTTTGCTTAATTAATCCATTGGAAGATGTAAGATCAAGAATATTTATTGATTGAATTCATGAAGTGTTTTACACAGAAAATAGAATTATACTTAGAAGTTAAAACACTCTCAAACTTTCTCTCCTAATGACTTGCTCAACCATTCCAAAAAGATCCCTCCCTCTTACAGACTCATTTATCCCTTTATATAGGGTAATACATAGTGGATGACAGCTAAGCTCCCCTTTATTTTCGGGAATGTCTCGCGAAGTGTCGCAGATGCACAAACATTCACTCTCGCGACACTTCTTAACCCTCGCCAGGTCTCACGTCTTCTTTATGTTTTGCACATGCGTTATTCATTGCGTCGTTTATTTTAGCTCCCTGCGACTCCCTCGCGACGCCGTCGTTCATTAATCTCGCGAGCCTTGTACGTTGCGATATTATGATCCTACAAGGGTTTGGTAATGCTTTTATTTTTCAAAAGCACTTTTAAAACCTATATATGTCAATAATTTTTAAAATTGTTGTTTGGTAAAACAAAATCAAAGTGCTTTTCACCCAAAGCACTTCCCAGATTTCTCAATTTTCAAAAGCTAGGGAGGAGGAGCTTTTAAAAGCTACAAAAGCATAAGCTTTGGTCCCACCAAAATTTAATGCTTGATTTATCCTTTTTGTCCCTATTTTATTTTATAACTAACAAAAATTACCCTTAAATATATATACAATCAATTTTTTATTTTTTATATTTTATTTTATAAATATTATTATATTTTATTTTATAAATATTATTATATTTTATTTTTAAAATATTTTATGATACCATTTCATTTAATTTATCAAAAATAAAAATAAAAACAAATATTAAATAATTATTTAATTTTAGTTTGATTTTTTGTTTGAAAATTATGTATATATATATATATATATTAAAAAGTGGTTAAGTAAAATAATTTTTTTAACAATTATAATAATAGTAACAATTAGTAAATTTAATATTTAATATATTTATATTTAATAGTAAAAAATAAAATTATTTTTTAACTCAATAAAATTGAATAAACGATTTTCAGAGATATGTCTGTTTTTGTCATTTGCCACAACAACAATGGTTGAATATGATATTTTACCAAACACACTTTGATTGCTTTTTTAATCAACTTTAACTTTAATTAATATTTTACCAAACGTTTAACTTTTTTTTTCTCACAGCACAGCACAACAACGCACAGCAGAAAAGTGCTTTTACAAAAGCCGCAACAATACCAAACTAAGCAATATGCTATAGGATTTTGTTATTTATAAATGATTTGTAAATTTATTTATTTTTTTAATGCATGATTTAACCCAAAAAAAAAAAAAACTCGTTATCATGGTTTATCTATAATTGTTTTTTTATGCACCGGAGAATAACTTAGTTTTCATTATATTGTGGATTTAATTGAAATTTTCTATTGTTAATTTTGAGAAATTATTTGGTTATTTATTTATTTGGTTATTTGGTTATTTATTTATTAATGAAAAAAAAAATAATGACATAATTAAAGCCAAAAGTCTTAATCATTTTTGTTTAATTTAATTTAATTTTTATTTATGATCCTAATTAGGACAAAACCCAATTAATATATATGCATAATGATTATAAGTTACAACTCTTGCATCCGTAAGATGTCTTTCGCTAAGATAAGACTGGGATGGTCGGACGCAACGTTTGTCTTTCAAAATGTCATCCGACAGACCAAGGCTCAAAAACGCCTTCTGTTTTGTATTATAGATTTTGATTCTAATTTTGATAGTCCCTTTCTAACCATTAATTGATTTTGTGGACCAAAGATGGAGTGTGATCTTGTTGGTTTTGCAAAGTAGTTGTGTTAGTAATTTCTTCACTACTTCTTGCAATAAAAAATTATCAACATACAGTTAACCATGCATGGTGACACTGTCACTGTGTCTTCCAAGTATTATAAATGCAGGACTAAAATGTTTATAAATTGGACGAGAAGGATCATTCTTCTTCAATTTTCACTCCAGATATTCAAATAGGTAGGTATATGACCAAATCCCTTTTGCATAATACTAATTGTATGTTTCGTTTTAGGATTTAATGAATACTTAGAATTTTTAAACCTTATGTTAGGAAATTGATGACTTTTATTTCAACAGTTACTTATCATCTTGTGTTTATGTTGTTGAATGTAAGATTCGGGATTTGACTCCTTAGGGATTCGACCTTTTGTATCCCTTATGGGTTTAATTCCTTCATTTTTGGTCGAACTCAGTTTAGCTGGTTTAGAACAAACTAATAACTAAAAGACATTGTGAAGAGGTACAAAGCATTATGTACACACCCACACAAATACATATCAAATGGATAACTTTTACAATAAAATGATCTAAGTTCTAGCCCTTGTTGTGTATTCATTACATACATAAGGCCGGACGTTCCAGTTCAACCCAAATTCTGATGGGTTGAATACTATTATACATGCTATGGTTGGAACTCGTGCAATTCAATGAGGTTAGAGATCCAGTTACGAAATACTTCGTTACTCGTGCATTTTATGTTTTCTCATAATATTATGGTTCAACTTTGATGGTGACACAATCAACATAAAAAAATTTATTATCATATCTCAACAATATCCACCACTCCTGCTAAGTCCAATCATGAAAGAGTCATCTGCTTGCCATCGATGTTGTGCGATTAGTCACGCGCATACGTTTTCTTGCCGGGAGGGAAAGTACTGAAATGAAGGATCTGTCGAAAGCACTAGGATCCGGATCTGCTGCGCTTACTGATTCAATCACAGCTGATACGCATTCAATTGTAAACAGAACACTGTAAAATTAACCTTTGTTCAGTCTTATTCATCTGGTTTGGTAGGTTTACCCAGAGTTGAGATATGGATATCATCAAAGTAAGGCAAATCATACCGATGCTTTTTGCTGGTTGGTTCCATTATCACAAAGCTGCTCCAAAGTTGGCTTGGTTCCAATAGGTTGAATTTTGATCCCTCTCTAGAAAGATTGGCGGAGAAACGAGTCTTTCCTTTCAGTATAAAGAATTTTTGTGAACTCACATTATTATGGCATGCCACAAAAATTTTATCCGTTGTTACAAGATCTTATAATAAATTTATTTCTTTGGATGTTACTCTTCATTTAGAAGAACTTACCACCTACTGTAATATTTATCCAACAAAAGTAAAATGTTTACTATTTTTTATTTTCATATTCAATCTTATTATTACTTATTTAATTGATTTTGATGAATCTGGAGTTGTGTTCAATTCTAATTTTGATTGTCATTTTTTGACAGTTAATTTGGCTAATTGAAATAACACACACTTTAATAGGCGTGTGTTTTTAGTTAATAACTTATGGTGGAAAATAGTAATGTCCTTCTTGAAATCTTATGATTTCAATATATGGGTGAAGGCTATCAAAGGTTTCACTTGTCCAATAGTTATTATGATGGTATAACCACGATCAAGGAAATCGAGAAATATGACACAGACGAAGTCGATCTTTGCAAAGCCAAATTCTGATGGGTTAAATGCTATTATACATGTCATAAGATAAGATCTTCAATATCATGAATGTGAGACATAAAAAAAAAGGATATATTGGAAACCGTATTTGAAGGAAATAACTCAGAAAAAGAAGCAACGTCTGGAAACCTAACTTTCGACTGTGAAAACCTTCATATGGATTATGAAGATTCGTTTGAGGAACTTAACCATAAACTTTCTAAATTTTTAACGGGAAGTGAATTACTTGTGCGTAAGCGTCTAATTAGCAAAGGAGATAAGTAAAGACTAAGGAGGAGAACATAATACCATAGTATTGCTTTAAACTTTTGGTACAATGGACTTTTAAGTAAGTAAAAATACTCCTTGCATTGGCATAACAAAGGTAATGGTAAAGCATCGCTTGGTTAAACTCACAAGTAATGGTATGTCATGCTTGTTGTCAACTTTAGATGACCAAAATTATATCTTGATTTATAGTCTACTAAAGTCTATATGAAACTAGGATTAGAGCATGATACTCGGTATCAGAAATCACCGAATACCCTCAAAGACTGAAAACTGAAGAACAACGAAAATATATGTGAAAACTTTATCTGCATAGGTAGGTGAAATCTGACTACCCTATTGACTCATTATATTTTTACCATTCTAACTACTGAGATAATGTCGTATGAATTTAGTATATGAAGTATTACAAAGAAAAAGTTTTCACTTCAAGCTTATACTTGACAAATCTCGGAACATGAACTCAAGTATTGGATTTTCATAGGTTTTATCACTGTTGAGGTTGAGAATAATTTTTATTGTTCAAAAAATAATGTTTGTGATATATAAGCCTAAAACATCAAATTGCACTTTTGTTCACAAGCTGATTTTTTGGTTCGCGAACTATATAATTTATTGATTTTACTGAACTCTAAGGTGTACAATTGTTCACAGACTTATTTTCTTGGTTCGCGAACTATACAATTTGAAGGTGTTACTGAACACTTTGTAAATTTTCTCTTGTGTTCGTGAACGGATTTATTGGTTGCGGACGATGCACTTTTTGGTATGCTCCTGCACTTTTTGAAAAATAGATATTGTTCAAAAATTGATTTTTGAGTTCTGAACTAGGCACTTTTAAATATGTTCCTGGAGAATCCAAACATCTAATGTACAAGAACTTATTTTTCTTTTTCCGCGAACTAGCATGTTTTTGTGTATTCTTGTAGATGACAAATTCTAGCATCTACCCAATATTGACAGTTGCACACGTCATACGAGCTAGAGTGCTGAGAGAGAATCTAGGTCGAGGTTGGGTAGACGAGTCTTTAGTACGTGCAATACTTAGAGGATATCATACTCTCATATCCACGACCTGAAGACAGAGACTTAACCACATGCACGATCTGAGTTCGGAACCCACGGTCAAGATAGAGACCGAAGACACGGCAAGAAGTTAAGACTAAGAGCCCACGACCTAGAGTAAGAGTCACATTCCAAAGAAAGCTACCCAATAATTTGAGAAGAAAGTGATGTTTGAGTGGATAATGACGTCATCTACATCTATATTAAGGCGGTTTCCAATTAGGCATACTTCTTGCGTGATAACTACTACTCTAGTATAAATAGCCAGGAAGAATATGCTTGTAAATCAATCAAAATATATACAACATTTACTGTTCAATAAGAAATACCTTTCAGTGATTCTCGCTCTTGATATTTCTGGAGTGACAGAGAAGATAATCACAATCCCCTAACCAGTTCTAATCGAAATAATCACATGTAATAGTACCGTAATTGATCAGAATTAGTGATCAACTAGACGAATCATCAGATAATAACTCTGTATAGGTACTTATAAGAAGTCTCTATGTATCTTCATTGGCGTTAGAAAAAGATTTTAACATCTACATTATGATTGAATTATGAAAAAACATGATATATCGTTATCTTGATGTTTGGGAAACCCAAATTTGGGAGAAAATACGATTTTCTAAAAAAAAAACTATATGTGCATGATTTCTTGATCTGAAAACATAGATCTAAGCTCTGTTATGCATAAGACGCATTCATTTTAACTTTTTCATGATAATTAACATGAATCATGTGCATTATAGCCATATTAATATAGATCTGAGCATGATATGCATGAATCACATCTAATCATCCATTCTGATCATAATGATGCATTACTACTTTGATCTAATATGATCTTGTTTATGATGGATGTTTTGAGCATTTTGATCTCCCTAGTATGCTATTTCACACTATCTTAGATTTATCGTTTCACGGTTGAAGCAAATTAGCTAAGAATCATATAAATTTGGCTTTTTCTTATCTTTTTCTCACCAAGAAAGTGCAAAATGCATGATCTGAGTTAATCATCAAAAGATTCGGTTCATATATGTCATAATTCATACAGATCTAGCTTTATCTCATCATTTTGATCTCGTTAACGTAATAATATTCGCATGATTTTGTTTACATGGCATTATAATATTAAACAGGTGCGATCTCTGATATAAGAATGATTTTGGGAGGAAATCTATGAATTATTGTTCTCATGTTATTTCTTATCTACGTCTATAGAGCATAATTGTTGTTAGAATCTCTTGCAAATATGTGATTTATGTTGAGCATAATAATCTATTATCGAAGGTCAAAATGAAAGTCACGGAAATTTGAGGTATTTTCTTGCATCTAAAAGAAGAATAACATCTCTGAAAGATGAATATCTTCAAATCTAAAAATCACGTCGTGAATTATTGATTTTCATCTAACTCACTTAACAGTTTGTTACAAATAATCATAAACCTAACTGTCAAAATAATAAATCTGACTACTGTGTCCTAAAAGAATCCTCCATATTTGGGTATAGAATAATAATTACCCCAAATCAAGAAGGATTTTTCTTGGTACAAACTCTCACGTTTGATTGTCACTCTGTGTAGTACAAACATATGACAAGCTTGACACCGGGAAGAGTATTACCTCCACGACCTGGAGTAACTTCCCCAGGTTGGACACCAACATATGAGGTGGTACCCCCAACGAGGACGATACCTTAGGAATAGACAACAAATATCTCACCTCATATACAGATAACACCAACATCTGAATGTGGAGACGATAATTTTATCGACCTCATGATGGAAAGCTCTAACTGCGTTGTATAATCCCGACTTCAGAACCATTTCTTGAACCTCCTTACATTCCCCGTCCAACAACCAACTTGACATTGTTTCATGTAGATTGTGGAGCCTCAAAATTCTAGCGTCATGTTCAGGATTCTGCACAATAAAAATACGTTGTTGAATACGTGTAATATGGCTACACAAAATTTACCAAAAACTACAACATCGTTATCACTCGGTGACGCCAAATTTTGGCAGCGATGTGGTCCGCATATCCAAATAGGACTTCACCATCACTGTCCTCTTCAAGTGGCAGCGATTGGTTTTAAGTGTTTTTATTAGTCCTTTTTTTCGACCCCTTATCTGAATGTGGTTCCTCAACGTCTTCCTCATCAACTTGGTCATCAAAATTATCTGACCGTTGTTAATCCATAACAACATATGTTCCACCAACATTAGGCCGTGAGGGTTCTACGTCATTAGTGAATCTGAATGTTGTGTAATTGATTCCATGACAGAAACGACTTCCTCATTTAAAACAATTTCTTCCAACGAATTTATAGTTTTAGCACCAACTACTTCGGTTTTAATCCCCTGCTCACTCGTTTCGAAATTGGAATCAAATGTTTGGTTTTTGTTAATTTACTACTAAAAGATAATGGGTAGCGTCATAAATATAACATAACTGACATAAAAAGTAGCAGTTAATTGGTTACCATTGTGCGAGTGGGGATGTTAGGGGATCGAAACGATTTCGTCTCTTCAGATTATGGTCCTTTCAAGTTGAAAGCACAACAAATACATAAAAAAAACTTCATATCCATTTTATATTATATATATATATATATATATATTCGATTGTTGTAGATCAAATCATGGCCAAAATATAGGCGCAGCCAATGCCTTGAATCAGTGAAGACAATTCTATCAAACATTCTGAATGAATCAACAACTTGGAAGTTGGGATGCACGACTTCTAAATCCTGATGTTTGTCTTACCTTTGTTGACCAGTCAAATTAAGGGGTCGGTCAAAATATCAACCTAAGTGGCCGAACTAAGCATTGGAATAATTTTTAAAAAATAGAAGAGTTTCATATTTGATATTTTTGTTTAGTAAATGGACGAATAACCTGCAACTATCCATGGCCACCATTAACCAAATTATAAAGAAATTTTACAAAATTACTCAACTCAAAGCAAAAACTAAAAAGACGATACAAAATCACTTGGGATTTCGTGGTGGTGCCATTTATTCCTTTCCCTTTATCTACTCGCCAGAAAAGGTGTGTCTCTTAATCTTTTTTTGGACCGGCTACAAAACTAGGATGAAGTAGTACGTTTGTTCCCCTGGTTTCTCTGTGAATGAAATCTAAAATTTCCCCCTACAATTTGAGTACCTGTCTAGTCATCAAATGATTCAGCCAACAAAAATCACTGCTATTCCGGTAAACTCTAACCCAAATCACTATAGAACCAATCATTTCATCTGTAATCCGAAAGTTTCAAACATGAATACAATCACTACAATCACTAAAGTCACAAACAGAGATCAAATCACAGATGACACAAGCCTGGAAGCTGGAAAATCCCCTTCCATGAAGTATTTTCAACATCAGAAATATAAGGGAATGAAGTTCCTGTACTTTCAGATATATCTATGCAATAGTTGCAACATAACATACACTGCTCTACTTGATGTATCCCACTCTGAAGAATGCAAACTGAATCTACACTTCATATGGAAGAAGCTTCTAAGTAGAATTTTCAAGCACTACAAGCACATCTGGCTGTTTTCTCTGACTAACACCACCACATCCTACTCAACCTATGGGAATTGGAATTTCTACAATTCTTTCTATCTAATTCACTACCTTCGGAAGCTAATTAACATGTTTGAGTTAGTAAGCCCTTCTGTTATATTTCATTATATCTCTTTTATGCCCTCCTCTACTCAATTCCTGCATATCAATATATGTGTCTCTCAATTCCTCTGTCATAATATTAAGTTTAGCATTACTCATTTGAATCCTAATCTCACTACTCATAAAGCGCTACCTATAGCTTTCAAAGTGATTAGTAAATCCTGCATATGTTATCAAGCAAATCTCAGACTGCATATCAAATTTAAAATAATCTGCTGGCTAAATTACAATATCATGTTCAAAAAAATAGTTATAAAAATACCCATTATCCTGGATATAGCTAGCTTGGAAAATCCTACATTCCATAACAAACAGTTCAAGCATTCAATCCTTAAAACCAAAAAGGAAATAATTTTTCTGTCTACCAAGAAAATCCAAAAAGTAAATATCTTTGTATTGTACTTGGCTAATCCTCACACCTCTCTAAATTATGGTTTGAAAATTACCAAATTAGATAGTGCTTGCATCTCCGAGTTATTTCGTAGCTTCACTTGCGGGAACTGGGAGCAGCGGGGATTGTCCGCACTAGCACGGAATCGGGATGGGTAGGCTCCCACGAGTTTTGGTCTTTGGTTCATCTCGAGAAGGATTAGCTTCACCATATCCTGCATTAGCAATGGCAGCAACCTCTGTAGCCATCCGGCCAATCACAGGGCTCAGCATGTCCAAATTTGGAAATATCACAGAATGAGGAGGAATGGGAATGGAGGCATTCTCTCGAATTGCGGTTCTGACAGTCTCAGGCATGTTCACTGCATAAAAACCCTGTCGCACCCCACCACATACTACGAACCGATCACACACCAGTACCACCCCCTCATTGATCACAAATCTCCCTCGCCGGGGATGAGTGGCAAACACCACCCATCCATCACTTACTCCCCATACTCGATCACCAAATGGCTGACGAGGAACTCCTTGTTGATCTTGATCCCCACCAGTAGATTCTGCCTCACCACCTCCACCACCACCAATTTTACCTCCAACACCACTCCCACTACCACTAACACTACCACTACCACCACCAATTTCATTAACACTGTTACGAAATACATGCCCCCCTCATTACCCCCTGGAGAAGACCTCTCTTCACCACCAGCAACATCCTGGAAAATTAGTGGAATAAAAACCCCATTAACACCCTTCTAATCATATTTGATCCAAACCAATATTGCAATCATTACTATGAGAAGAGAATAATAATTTTTCTAAACTTGCATGTCAAAGAAACTTACCTGGCAAGATGGCAGATTAAATCTAGGCCTCTTCACAACTTGGCCATGCCACGGAGGAATCTGATCATACATCTGCTCCACCTTTACTCTTCAATTGTAGCGCAAATTAGTCCAGTGCCAATTGAAATTGCCGGTGTAGTTCACAGCCTCTCTTCCATTTGGGAAAGAAATACCATATGGCAGACTCGAAATGGGTATATGAGGATTGTACCAGTCCAGAGTATGTTCAATCAATATCTCTGGGGTTTCCTCTATTATATCTCCCTCGCAATACAACACTCGAGACATGTTTTGAGAATTTCTCTGACCAAACTGCTCTTCTTTGTGTTTCTGATCGGAATAAAGCGAATAAGAAACGAAAGACTTTCTCTTTTTCGCTTATAATATGGATGGGAAGAGAAACAATCTCCCCATCACAGCCGTTGATCGTCTCATTCACCTATTTTATTACTAAGAAAATCGGTTCTAGATATTTGGTTCAATTGCAAATGTGTATTGGCAAGTCTACTGGCTACATATTTTGGTACTGCACCTATAATAAACTCTTATTGGCACATGCGGTGCGGTTTCAAACACTTGGCAGTAGCAAACCTTTCACTACATGGGTCGGGTCTCGGGTATGTCACAACATACATGGAATTCGGTATCCTACCCGTATGAAGATCCATACCTAGATAGAAATGCCCTGATGATCTACAACGACCAGAACTACGAGCCATACACAAAAAAAGATAACCACTATGTTTTGGGTCACTACCAATTTTATGCAAGTACAATAAACGTTACAAATCAGTTCAAAGGCATCGATTCGGATAGAGGATTCAGCCGCATTTGGAGTCTTCTATTCAACAAAAATCACACACAATGCTACAAAGCTTACCATCTGACTCAAGGGAACAAACATCATCAAATAGGAGACCAATATTTCCTAAGTCGTTGCTACACTTCTAGTCAAAAGAGAGCCGCACTACATTCCAACAACATCAAATCTGCCACATGTAATGTACAAACTATGTCCCTCTATGCTAACCATCGTTTTTAGCACAGGGCTAGCCATCCATCATGAGCCTCCATCGTCACATGGGAAAGCTGTACGACCCCAATCAGATAACAGAAATCATATATGTTATCTCAACATCGGCACTCTTAAGTTACAACAAAACTACACAGGATCCGATGACTTCCTCAATCAAACAAAAGTTGATAGAAAACAACTATGAACCTGTGAATCATTTAAATTAAAGCCTGCACTCCTTCCCCCCATTTTACCAGCTATTATACTCACCCTTCACAAATTAGTGAACATTACTCAAACTTCATCCTTCTCTGCAAAACTAAATATTATCCCATTATGGCTTCTTCCTCAAACACATCTTCGCCTAGTATTGATAACCTAGTAAACAAAATGAACACTGCTCTTACTATCCGTGAAGATCTATTCCCTAAAGTTTTCATTAATTCTGAAAACATCAGAACCAAACAACCCCTTGACTGGAAATGGTGTTTCATTGGAAAGCTCTGTAGCAATACCTGCTTCCAAACCACAAAGGTCAGCTCTTTCATCAATGCTCACTGGGAACTTTAAAGTAGAGTGGAAGTGGACAATTGAAACAGGAGAAGAAACTACTACATCCTCAGACTCACCCATGAAGAAGACTATTCAACTTTGAGAAATGGAGGAACAAGAGGAGTTTTTAACAAGCTTATGATCTTAGTTGGTGTTCTGTAGGAGGTCCCCGATTTGATAGATGAAGAACAATTCAAAAAGGTGATGATCTGGTTACTCATTAAAAGAATACCATCACACATCATACCAGACATTCAAGGCATCCTCAGACCAATTGGAGTCTACCAAACTGCTAAAAAAGCCTATGGAAGGGACAGATTTGAAAAGAACCTGGAGGTAAAACTTACAATTGATGTCACCATAGCTCTTAAATTTGGTATTGAAGCTTTTAAAACCACCGCTACTTCACACTGGCTTGAGTTTGCTTATGCTCTCAATGGGATAAAATTTTGTAAAGTCTGCAGAATCTTAGATCACCCAAGCCCCCCTTGTCCCACACCACCAAACCACTCTCAATCCCATCACAACAACCTTCCAACACCACAACCAGCTCCCCCCACCAAGAACTCAGCAACAAAAAAATATGCAAGCTGGAAAGAACATTATTTACAGGCCATACTCTGATGCTAATGCTGCAGCTGAATTTGAAATAAAAATGAAAATAGCTAAAAAGTTGGAGCTTGAAAAAGCAATTGCAAAACTTGCCTCGTCTTCAAAAGAGCCAGTTATTTTTGGTGTTCAACCAGTAACACCCTTGGAAGCTTTTTCACCCCACCCAGATGTATTAACATGCCAAATGGAGCTAGCCAAGAAAATTGCTGGAAACTACAAGAAAAACTCCCCAAGGATGAAGACTGCTGCAAGAGCCAAAAATGCTAGTACCTCAAACACTGACAAACACCATGATATTGATCCTGGTAGCATCTTCCCAACCTCTTCTCCACCAAAACCCTTCCCCTTCAACACCTTACCAACCCTAGCACAAATTAAGGAAAGAATGGAGGTTGAACATGCAAAAAAAGAAAAGGGAAGCATGGAAGGCAAAGAAGAAAACACATGTGTTTGAACAATCTACTTCACCAAATCCCCTGGATTCTATGATAGATGCCAAAAGAAATAAACCTATCTAAGCAGAGAATGGCATTGACACCAACTCCTTTGACTCTGACTGCCTCAAAAGATTCAAAGAACAGGATAACACTTCTGCAGTACCTCTGGACTCCAACTTGATGGCTAATGGTGACTTGGGAAATTCTTCAGCTGCTGATATGGTACATTTCTATACCTTACACCACCTGCTTTTATCATTACTTTTGCTGAGGTTGTTCCTCTATATGATTTTACGTGCAATCTATGAAACCGTTACTAGAAGACTATCTTCAAAATATCCTATTATGTCCTATTTTTGGAAATTCTTTACCACTTTGGCATGGAATTGTCAAGGCATGGGGACAGAGGATGCTAAAAGATACCTTAATGACATGTTGAATAAGCTAAACCCTGACATCATTTTTATCTCTGAAACTAAACAAAACCATGAAAAGCTCAAGAGAACTATGAATGAGATTTAATGTCCAAAATTATTGGTTTGTTAACCCAGGAGGTGCTAGTGGCACTGCTGGAGGCTTAGTCTTGATATGGAAGAATAACTTCAACATTGAGATTCTTGACTTCTCTCTAAATCATATCAATGCTATAGTCAAGCTTTCCAGTGGTACTCCTTGGTTATACACTAGTTACTATGGCAGCCCTTATGATACAAACATATTAAACTCAATTCTTGGAAAATGTTGGAGAATACTGCTGCCATTAACAACTTACCTTGGTTGGTCATTGGAGACCTAAATCTTATTCTTCATAACACTGAAAAAATTCAGTGTCCATCCTATTGATACTAATGAAGCTGCTATATTTAGCAACAAAATTCTTGAATTGGATCTAGTGGATTTGAGCTCCACTGGCTGCCCATTCATATGGCCAAATAAAAAAGATGGCCATAATCTTACTGAACAAAGATTGGATAGAGGATTGACAACAGATAGTTGCGTTCTCCTATACCCCAATACTACCATATCCAATATGCTCGCTATTGGATCTGATTACCATCCCATACTTTTTAATTCCAATCCTTCCTGTTAAACTGGTAAAATTCCTTTCAAGTTCTTTGGTCCATGGTTGGATCATAAGGACTGCAAGGAAATTATATCTGAGTACTGGAGGAAGGATCTCACTGGCTCTTCTGCTTTCCTTATAGCCATAAAACTTAAAGATATCAAGCTCCACCTCATAAAGTGGAACAAGGAAGTCTATGGTAACATTAAAACTAACATTGAAGAATGCAAGCAACATCTCCTCTGGTGACACAACAACTATTTCAGAGCTGACAAAAATCAAGCTGTAAAATTAGCCAGACAACATCTCAGGGATTGGCAGGATATTGAAGAAAATTTTTGGAAGACCAAAAGCATGGATCAATTCATAAAACTTGGAGACCAAAACACAAGCTACTTCCACAGAGCTATTAAGTGCAAAACAAGAAGAAACAAGATTGATGCCATCCAAGACACTCAAGGAAACTGGATTACTGATTACCAAGAACTAAAACACTGTTTCACCCAATATTTCTCAAAAATGGCTCTTCTTTGAATACACACTCATCAACCTTAAATTATCAACCAAATCCCCACCACCATGACCTCTACTGATAACAGTATGCTCAATAGAACTCCTGATCACAATGAAGTTAAAGCTATTCTTTTTCAGCATGGCAAAGGACAAAGCTCAAGGACCTGATGGCTTCCCTCCAAATTTATTCCAAGCTAACTGGGATATAATTGGAGAAGACATTGTCAAGATGGTGCAACACTTCTTCATGTCTGGCCATATGCTAAAAGAAATGAATGCAACCTTCATCTCTCTCATTCCTAAAGTGGAAAATCCTACTTCTCCAAGTCAATTTAGGCATATCAGCCTCTGTAATACTACCTATAAAATCATTTCCAAACTCATAGCCCAGAGAATGAAACCCTATCTCAACAAAATAATATCCCCTTACCAATCTGCTTTCATACCTGGGAGGCAAAATTCTGACAATATTGCAATTGCTCATGAACTTATACACTCTATGAGATCCAAAAGAGGTGTTAAAGGTGAGAATGGGAGTATGGGCATAAAGATTGACAGGGTGGATTGAAAATTCCTCAATACTATTATGACAAAGATGGGTTTCAATGATCAATGGTGCCAAAAATCATGCAATGTATCACTACCACTACATCAAACTTTGTCCTTATAAATGGCTCTCAGGACTCTTTCTTCAACCCCACAAGAGGATTAAGACAGGGAGACTCTTTATCCCCATATCTCTTTCTCTTCCGCATGGAAGCTCTCTCTAGAACTCTTACTCATGCGAGGATTTGGGTATCATCACCGGAATAAAAAATTGTGGAGGTGCTCCTCCATTAATCATCTTCTCTTTGGCTGATGATTGCATGGTTTTCTGCAAAGCTAACAAAGTAGAAGCTCAGAACCTCATGGACATCCTCAACATTTTTGGTGAAACTTCTGGACAACTCATCAACTTCAACAAATCTGGAGTGTTCTTCAGCAAAAACACTGATCCTAATCTCATCCCTATCATCAGCAACATTATGGGAGTTCAAGTTGTACAATTGGATGATAAATATCTAGGTTCTCCTCTATTCACTCACATAAGCAAAATCAAGTCCTTCAAACCAGGGGTGGATAAGCTAAAATTGAGATTATCCAGTTGGAAGAATGTGCCACTAAACCCTGCCGGTAGGGAAGTTCTAATCAAAACTGTTACTTCAACAGCTAGTATCTACCAAATGAATTGCTTCAGAAGTCCTAAACAAACTTGTCAGGATTTAAACAAGCTTCGAAGAAACTTCTTCTGGGCAAAAAAATGAAAATCCAAAAGGCTACTATCCAAAGGCTTGGACTCCAATATGCAAACCAAATAAAATGGGTGGATTAGGTTTCATCAACATGGAACTCTTCAACAGTTCTATGATCACAAAATTGGCTGGAGACTTGAACAAGACAAAGACTCACTCTGGTATCAACTAATGGATGCCAAGTATCTTCTGGAAAGAAATGTTCTAAACATGGATACAACAACAAAAACTGGAGATTCCTGGATCTGGAAAGGAATCTTGAAGGTATACAGAACATACAACAACATTGTGACTGGAAGATTGGCAATAGAATGAGAATCGGAATTTGGGAGGACTACTGGATACCAAACTCTACAGCTAAGCTCATCAAACCCACTCATTGTCCACAACAAATAGAATTGCCGACACATCTCATGCACCCAAATGGGAACTGGAACTCTCAACTCATCCATCATATATTCCATCAAAATATTTCTCAAGCCATTCTGGCTATAAATACTCATCTAAGGGAAGAAGACACAATCCAATGGAACTTAAATGAAACTGGCAAATTCTCTGTTAAAGCCTTATACAAGGCAAAGATAAAATATTTGTACAAAAATGATACCCTAACAAGAAATTGGGAGGCTATCTGGAGTTTGAGCACTGCTCCATCTATCAAGATCTTTATCTGGAAATGTGCACATGAAATCCTACCCACCAATGCAAAGACTTCAAGCATTCTGCATTACATTGATCATATCTCATCCCAAGTATGCAGTAGTGGGGAGGAAACTATGACACATCTCTTCCTAAATTGCCCTGCAACAACTGAAGTTTGGAATGAAATTATTGGAACTTCTCATGGCAAGTTTGATAACACAACAAACTTTATGGATCGGTTTAACTCCTGGTTTGCACCTGGAGCTACACCTGGAAAAAACTATCATATATGCTACTACTTGTTGGCATATTTGGAAGGCTAGGTGTGATCTAGTGTTTAATCACACAAAACCTAATGCCAAACACACTTCTCAGTGTATCCATCAACACTTATGTGATTATAATAGAGTGCACAACTTACCAGCTCATGCACTGAATGATCGTTCCCCCAATATTGGAGAGCCTGACACTGAGGAAGACACCATAATTCCATATGATCTAAACCAAAATACTCCACAGGAATTTGGCTTCATTATCAGGATATGTACTATACATGATCCTGAAAATCTCAAATACCTCTCTGCACTAACTATTTTGGATGCTGCAGGAAACAACATTGATAGCTGAGGATACTCAAGCCACTTTGGAGAATGGGGGGCAACAAGAGGTGCAGATCTAGCTTTCAGCTGGGCCAAGGAAAAGCAGCACATGAACATTGAAGTACACAAGTTTGAATCAAAGGAAATCATGTTAAGGTTCCATTATTTATACCATCAGGCAATCAAAGGAAGATTCAACCTCAGTCACTATGATCTCTCAAGAAGCAATGCTGAAGACAATAGCTCCAGAATCAATCCTATCTCTTTTGTGTTAACTATTGTTAAAATCATCCATAGACTTCAAAATTTGGATACTCTTAATATAGCTATTTTATGTAAAAACAATGAAAACAGCAGGCTTAGCACAAGCACTGCTAACACTTTGTATGGCCCTTAGTCTTTTGTCTAAGGTTTTTCCTATATAAAAAAAAAAGTAGTACTTCAATTATCAATCTGGTTCGTCTTTTTCCATGGTTTTAATAAGAAATATAAAGATGGACCAATGATTTACAGGAAAAATACGGTTTAGTCCAAAACCCCATCCAAATATACTAGTTAGTCCTGACCCATTCAACTAGGTACAAATTAGTCCTTTTTCATTGAAAGTACAAAAATAACCTTCCTGATTTACAATTTAGTCCAAATATTTACCGTTTAGTCCAAAGTGACTCACAATGATGTCAAGAATTTTAAATAATATAAAAAGAATTAAAAACAATTTATCTTTCGAACCGTTTGTCCAAAATTCACAAACTTTATATATTCGGAAAGCTCTTTCAGAGAGCTACAAAAAGAGTACCCATATGACTATATAATTCTCATTTTTAAAAAATCTTAGTTTACATTGGCGTACAAACATGTACATGTCTACAAAAATCCAAAAAATCAAAAGATAAAACAAGGTGCACCAGTTTGTACACCAACATAGCAAAAAGTAAACTATGCAACTGAATCTCACACGATAATAAGTTAGCTAGGTGATCCATTCCCAAGGGTTTACCGAACGCTCCTCTCATACTCAGCTTTGAAGCCTGTCGGCTCCCACATGAAAGCATCTTGTTGATACGCAAGACATGGAAATGATGTATTTATCTTGTTCATCTATACATACAATGACGAAGAGGAAAAAGTGGTCAGACAGAGAGATCAACCTATTGTTTCATGAAGTTTTTAATCGACAAGGAATCTAATAAAAAAACAAAATAATTATACAAAGGGAGCTATAATGCTAGATATTGGTGACTCGTAAGCTAAAATACCGATGTAGCACCCGCTTTCTAACTTATTTTTCACCTAGGCCTATATAATTGAGTAATCACCGATAAGCATGAATACTTTGGGTAACACATTGATAAACCATCCGGTTCTTACAAAGCTAAAGCTCGGAAAAAAATGATTATACTAACTTACAAGTATGAGCTTAAATCTATTCATCTCCTGTCTGCAGAGATTATTTTAATAAAACTGCTCGAAAATGGCAATTTGAAGCCGCAACATATATCCTAGAATGTACATTATGTTTGCCTAAGAGATGTTACAAGGATCTAAATTTCTAATGAGAGGACAACTTTTGATGGTATAAGAAAGAGATGCAAAGAACTTTTGATGTTTTGTGTTATAAAAATCCAACATTTATACCATAAAAATGCACATATTACGAGATAACACAATAGTGTACAACTCCTACACATCTATAGAAAATCCAACACTGTACAATTAGTGATTTCCTAATTTTTTGTTTGTATACATAAATATAGTCCTACAAGTGTACAACTATTTACACCTAAATAATCAACATTTGGACTACTATGCACACCTAAATAACATAATATGTGTGTACAACTATGTACACATTAGTGTTTTCCTAATTTCTTAGACTTCAAAATGAATAACATGTGCACAACTATGTACACTTTAATAATCAACACGTGTAAATGAAAATGAAAATGAAACCACCAAACAGGGAGAATTTAATTGGTTGAATCGGAACAGCTAGATTTTTAAGTGATAAAAGACAATTCTTCGATATACAAACAAAACGGATAATGGGCATATGGTATGTGTATTTAAGAACAACAAGCTTTTAGCAATTCTTCAAGTAGTTTTAAGCAAACAAAACTAATAATGGGAATTAAGTATGTGTAACAAGCTTTTTGCTAACCTTCATGTAGTTTCTGACATGAGCCAAGTTCTCTGGAACTCCACTCAAGGTGGTAAAACTTTGGCGCCAAATTCAAATTAACTACTGGGACTTTCTATCCATTGACAAAAGGATCCCGAAACAAAGAGAATACAATCACAAGTTATCAACAATACAAACATAATCGAACAAAAACTAAGTACATGTAAAACAGAACAAGCACATATAAACAGAGAGAAACACATACAATAGGTGTACAATTATGTACACATTAAGAATCAACATGTGTACAATTATGTTCACCTTAGTTACTACTCTATGAATTCTTTGGTGGGAACCCATTTAGATGAGGACATAACAAACACATGTGTCATATCTAAATCGTTCCATCTCGTTCACCTAGTAAGAGAAACTTCTGCACAATCCTTCCTTGCATCAACAACTGTTTTTATTTGCATCACTTTTTCCTCCCTTAAAACCACCTTCTTGGATATGAATGCAAGCTTTTGGAGGTAACATTTCAAAGAAAACAAGACGATAAAAACCAATACCAACCAATGTGATGAAAAAATCATGTTAAATGTAGAGCACCCAATGAAAAATTCAGTTCACAAAACAAAATATCGAATCTAGAAATCGATATATGCACTCATTAGAAATTAACATGTGTATAATTATGTGTACATTAATGATCACCAGGTGTGCAATTATGTGCATATTAACCATCAAGATGTGTAGAACTATGTGCACATTAACGATTTATAGGTGTACAAATCTGTACATGTCAACTAACAGGTGTACCACTATGTGCACATTAATGATCAACAGGTGTAAAACTATGTGCAGTCAACTAATAGGGTGTACAAATATGCACATTAAAGACAATATGTGTACAATCATGTACACATTTAGAATCAACATGTGTACAACTATGTACACATTACCAATTCAATATCTAAAGAGCTGAAAGTCGGATTCTACTCAAATGCAGTAAGGATCTAGTAACCCATATGTTAAAGAACTTACTAGTATTTGCTTCTCCGTTCATTGTATCCAATGACCTTGTTCCCCAATCTCATACTGTCAATTCTCAATCTGTTCCCTGTGAATTGTATATAGAAATGAAGTTAATATCTTAAAATGAAATCTCTCATACATACTAGATCTCAATACAGGTGTATAACTATGTGCACATTAAAAATCAACATGTGTGAAATTATGTGCACAATAACGATCAATAGGTGTACAATTATGTACACATTAAAAATCAACACCTATATTTGGGCACATTAATCTTATTTTTTATAACTGCATATATAACAGTATCATGTCAGAGCGAAACAGAAATAATTAAGAGCAGCTAAATGCTCTTTCTAAATAAAACAAACATGCCAAAATGTTGTCAAAACTCGACACCCAATAAAATTAATTAAACCAAGTACGGTACATACACACACAATTCCTAACATTTGACGATGCTTCCAATCACAAAAACTGAATATATGTAAAATAATGGGTATGCAAGTTGTAATCACATTACTATCCACAATTGACCCTAGTTAGAGTTGAGTCCTTATAAAAGTCATAGTACTAACCATCACATAACCATCACACTCAGGATCATTTACTCTTATAAGATTCATGGCACTAATTAGTTAGTAGCTAGTGGCAGTTGAAACAAGGATCCAAATTGGATCATGACATTATTGGAACAACACAACAAGCTTAGCTCCATATTAATATTCTGAGACTAATTGTTTATTTAGCCTATACAATATCGCCTCACTAGATCATGTGAAATCACATTCACACATGCTCATCCAAAGATATTTACTATGTCGTAAACAAGAATAAAATGTTTCTAAATGGACATCATCCAATTCTTAACTCAATTTTCACCTATACACAATTTCGACCAAACAGTAGTCAAAACATTTCTACGAGCACTATACATGCACTATTAGTTTAACCTTAAGTCCATATAAACAATTTTAAGAGATTTCATTGTGCTTATTAAATCAATTTAGTAGTTTAAGGGATACCTTACTAAATCAAAACTTGTCTTATAGATCCATTCTCAATGATAAGAAAAGCAATTAAATAATTCAAACCAAGGAAAAAAACGGTAAAGAGATTCAGACTAGAAAATTTTTAAATATGAAGTTAATAGCATGATTAACTGTATAGATCAGACATTTCTACATGAAGTAATTAAGAAATCGAGAATGAAACTTACAGTGAACTCTTGGTGGATGTGCGAGGAGACTTTAAAATGAGATCCAACGGAGCTTAATTTGGAAAATAATCGCTCGATACTTCTGAGAATGTTGACATTTCCGACACTATAATTTCATCTCTTTTTACTCCGGCGATTTGAATTTAATTTTTCAATTCGGAAGAAGATTTAATAACGAAATCAAGGAAACGTTATCTCCTTGAATTTCCACCAATATTCATTATTGCCTCAAAATCACTCTCAGGCTCTCTCTCTCTCAATCTCTCCTAATGCTAAATCCGAGATCTAAAATAAATAAAAAAAACGTTCTTATTTACGAATCTCTCGTAATTTTGGGAGTTGATTGTTTTTGAATCGGTACGAGTTTGGACTAACTCGATAAATTTTGGACCAAACTGTCTGAGACGGTTTTGTTTTGGACTAACGTGTACCAGGCTTGAGATGGCAGGACTAGATTGTCTAAAGCCCAGTAACTTTGGGACTAAACGTCAATTTCTACATGATTTACTTCTCGTCTGGCATAGTCTCTTTCTTAATAGACTCTGGGCCGTAACTACGACGGTGAACTAGTAGGCCTAAATATTAAGCCCGCTATTAAGAAAATCCTTAATAAATAAAAGTACGCGAACTTATCAAGAAGGGTTAGAAAACCAGAGTGATGAAACTTGGAACCAGCTGAACCTCCTCTTTCTTGTCTCTCAAAATCTCTTCTATCTTTTCTTCCAAGTTTTTTCAATTTCATCAGTCATCATATATACTCTATCCCCCTCCTCTCTCCCCTCTTCCTCTATTCAATACAGAGGAGGAAGAAATATGGAGAGAGCAATTTTACTCAGAACATTATCATGTTCTTCTTCAATTAGTGGCTCCAGACTTTTCTTCTTTCGTTCATTCCAAAATCTTACAAGAAGAAGAAACCCATCTTCTACAATATTTTCTCATAAACAACAACAAAATGGGTTCTTTTCTAAGACCAGAAATTCATCTTCTTCTTCTTCTTCAAATAGATGGATTTCAACTGCATCTTCTTCTTCTTTAATATCACCATTACAAAGAAGAACCTTCTCTTCGTTTTCTCCTTTAGCTGCTGTTCCCCAGAATGTTTCTGCATCAGGTACTTATTATTAATCTTTTACTTGTTTTGATTCTTAATTTTTTTAATTGCCAATTTTGAGTAAGACCTAAAAATCTATATTTTTTTTTTCTTTTCTAGGATTAGTTCAGAGTGATGTAGCTGAGAAACTGGGTTTTGAGGTAGTATCTGAACAAGAAATTGATGAGTGCAAATCAAAAGCTGTACTTTACAAGCATAAAAAAACTGGAGCTGAAATCATGTCTGTAGCTAATGATGACGAGAATAAGGTTTTCGGCATCGTTTTTCGAACACCTCCGTAAGTTCATTACTCACAATAACTTAAGATTGATGAATTCTTCATTTGGTTTTGCTCTTTGGTAATATGTTCATCTATTGGACACTAACTGATTTGCTTGATGAAAACTACAGTAAGGATTCAACTGGAATTCCACACATACTTGAACATAGTGTGTTATGTGGGTCTCGGAAGTACCCATTGAAGGAACCATTTGTTGAGCTGTTAAAAGGGAGTTTACATACATTCTTGAATGCGTTCACATATCCGGATAGGACTTGTTATCCAGTTGCTTCTACAAATTCTAAGGTGAGCACTGTACTAATAATAGAATCCATGTGGTCGTTGTCTGGCATATCAGCTCGTCTTTTTTTTTTTTTTGGTTTCTTTACTGTTGTGTATTAAGAAATTGTCATCTATTTGTTGAAGGATTTTTACAATTTGGTCGATGTATACCTTGATGCTGTTTTTTTCCCCAAATGTGTGGAGGATTTTCAAACATTTCAACAAGAGGGTTGGCATTATGAGCTCAATGATCCTTCTGAAGACATATCTTTTAAAGGTTCTATACTTTTGTCTATTTTGGTGCTTAAATCAGCAAATTCTGTTTTTCCTTTTAGTTTAGCTATGGTTTTTGTAAGTTGACAATTTCTCATTCCCCTTGTTTATGTGGATTGCAGGCGTTGTTTTTAATGAGATGAAAGGAGTGTACTCGCAGCCTGATAACATAATGGGCCGTGCTTCTCAACAGGCAAGCTTCTCTGATATTTTAATTTTCATCTAATATTTCTTTTTTTCACATGTAAAGTAACATAAATACTGATTTATTGCACACAATCACTTGTTGGGCTAGAAATCCCAAATCAATGTAGTCTTTACGAATTCCTGTTACCATTTCTCTTTCAAATTATACATGCTGCATTGTTGACTTTTCGACGGGCTTGTGTGAGATTAATGCGACGTTAAGATCTCCAACATATGCTAATTTATCAGGTCATCTGATATCTTTTTACGTTTACATGCAGGCTATGTTTCCTGATACTACTTATGGTGTGGATAGCGGTGGTGATCCACAAGTTATACCCAAATTAACATATGAAGAATTCAAGGTTGGTCATTCATTTTCTGCGTTCTTTGCTTTTTAGTGTAAGCTATTTCTGAGAGTACGGCATATTTATGAAAACTTCAATTTTCAGGATTTTCACCGTAAGTTTTACCATCCCAGCAATGCTAGGATATGGTTTTATGGAGACGATGATCCAACTGAGCGACTACGTATCCTAAGTGGTATTTATGTTACATTGTTGACTTGAAAGTTGTTTCTCAAACTATCTACTCATGAGTATACTAATAATTAAGTTGTTTAAATTGTATCTTTTTATTTGTTGATATACAGAATACCTCGATTTATTTGAGTCAAATTCAGCTTCAATGAATCCAAAGTTCAACTGCAATCACTGTTCTCGAAACCAGTGAGGATTGTTGAAAAATATCCTGCAAGCGAAGGTTCTGATTTGAAAAAGAAACACATGGTATGCCTTAACTGGTTGCTATCTGAGAAGCCCTTGGACTTGGAAACTGAACTTACCCTTGGGTTTTTGGATCATCTTTTGTTGGGAACACCTGGTGCTCCTTTAAGAAGAATCCTACTAGAAAGTGGTTTAGGAGAGGCCATTGTTGGTGGTGGAATTGAAGATGAGCTCCTTCAGCCCCAGTTTAGCATAGGACTGAAAGGTGTCTCTGATGATGACATTCAGAAAGTCGAAGAGTTGGTCATGAGTACTCTTAAGAAATTAGCCGAGGAAGGTTTTGATCCGGAAGCCGTGGAAGCTTCGATGAATACGATAGAATTTTCAATGAGGAAAACAACACTGGATCATTCCCTCGAGGCTTATCGTTGATGCTTCGCTCTATCGTAAGAGCTTCAAGTTTTTTTTTTTTCCCAAGTTGATTGTACCAACAAATCTTATTGCATCTAGGTTCTAATTCTTAATTGTTCTTTTCATGCAGGGAAAATGGATTTATGATATGGATCCTTTTGAGCCATTAAAATATGAGAAGCCTCTAACTGCCTTAAAGGCAAGGATAGCTGAAGAAGGTCCCAAAGCTGTTTTCTGCCCATTAATAGAGAAATTTATCATAAACAATCCTCATCTTGTTACTGTCGAAATGCAGGTGACCATTTCAATCTGCTATTTTGCTTAAGTGTAATTCATATTTCATGTGATATTCTTCTTAGCAATGGTATCTTCAATGACAGCCTGATGCGAAAAAGGCTTCTCTAGATGAAGCAGCTGAGAAAGAAATTCTGGACAAAGTTAAAGCTGGTATGACAGAAGAAGATCTTGCAGAACTAGCACGTGCTACACAGGAGCTCCGACTTAAGCAAGAAACTCCAGACCCACCAGAAGCTTTGAAAAGTGTACCAAGCCTCTCTCTTAAGGATATTCCCAGACAGCCTATGCATATACCTATAGAGGTAATTAGATATTTCCATCTATATATTTTAACTGTCTAATTTCAGGTGGGGATCTTATGGATATAATTCTCTTAATAACTGTAGATTGGGAGATAGATGGAGTAAAAGTATTGAAGCACGACTTATTCACAAATGATGTTCTTTACACTGAGATTGTATTCGATATGAGTTCCTTGAAGCAAGAACAACTTCAGTTGGTCCCATTGTTTTGGTAAGCAAACGTTTTCTTTTGCAGACACATGGTCGTTGGTCGTGTTTCTTATTTTTATCTCCTCATTTCATCGCTATAGTTTTTTCAAAAATAAAGCTGTCCTTTCAACACTTACTTGCACATAAAAAGGTTGATGGTCTAAGATGTTGGTTAGAGCTCAACCTGGCATGGTCTTTTCGATGCATCTGGCCGTTCCTTATGTTTCTAGCTCAAATGATTATCTATAATTTACCAAGATCCACACTGTAGAACAAATACTGACACTTGAGTTCGTTAATTAGTCAATCGTTACTAGAGATGGGCACAAAAGACTTGGATTTTGTTCAACTCAATCAGTTAATTGGAAGGAAGACTGGAGGAATATCAGTGTATCCGTTCACATCATCTGTAAGAGGAAAGGTGGATCCATGCAGCCATATAATTGTCCGGGGTAAAGCCATGGCTGGGCGTACTGAAGATCTATTTAACTTGGTATGTTTCTTTTCCAACTCAAGCTACAAGTTTTTTGTTTATAATCCTTTTCTTCTTCATTATGCTTTGTTTGTAGAGTGATCTAATATAAACTCTGCTCTGTTATGTTCTTCCTTAATTATTTTGTGTGAGTAGTCACACAGCTTCTCTAAGTGTTTGACAATGCAACATGAATCACATAATTAATTGTAGGTTAACTGTATCCTACAAGATGTTCAATTCACCGATCAGCAGCGCTTCAAGCAATTTGTTTCCCAAAGCAAAGCAAGGATGGAGGTACTTACCGAACTTATCCCATTTTTCCAAATTCTAATATTGAGGAGCTGAGCACCCTCAGCATCTATCTTTTAATTATATATATTTCATATTCATGCTACTACCAGAACCGCTTAAGAGGCAGTGGCCATGGAATTGCTGCTGCAAGGATGGATGCTAAATTAAATGTTGCAGGATGGATTTCTGAACAGATGGGTGGTCTTAGGTTAGTTATTTTAAAATTTTAATATCACTTAGTAATTTGATTCAATTTTCTTATGCGTTTTTTCAATTATCTTTTTGTCATTTGGGAACTATGCTTTAGTTCGTTGGGTACTTTATCTTTCTACTTTCTTCTGTAGTTACTTGGAATTTCTCAAATCTCTCGAAAAGAGAGTTGACGAAGATTGGGCCGGCATTTCTTCATCTCTGGAAGAAATACGCAGATCCTTACTTTCCAAAAAGGGATGCCTGGTTAACATGACAGCTGATGGTAAAAACCTCGCCAACTCAGAAAAGTTTGTAAGCAAGTTTCTCAATTTGCTTCCATCCACACCACCTACTGGAAATACTTGGAGTGCACGTCTCTCTCCTGGAAATGAGGCCATCGTGATTCCTACTCAGGTAATTGATCTTTGTAATCGTACTTGATTTTCTCGTGTTTCAGATGACCGTAAGTGAAACTTACATTATGCCTTCTACGTGTTTGTCAGGTTAACTATGTAGGCAAGGCTGCCAATGTATATGAGACTGGTTACCAGCTTAATGGAAGTGCATATGTTATTTCAAAACACATTAGTAATACATGGTTGTGGGATCGTGTGAGAGTCAGCGGTGGCGCATATGGAGGTTTTTGTAACTTCGATACTCATTCAGGTATGACCTTGTTTTTAGGTTGTTGGCTTTTTATTTGACTGTTTCACAATATTTCTGTTGATCTTGTTGACACTGGATTATGTACTTGCAGGAGTATTTTCTTACCTTTCATACCGTGATCCTAACTTGCTAAAGACTCTTGACGTCTATGATGGAACCGCCAACTTCCTGAGGGAGTTGGAAATGGATGATGATACTCTTACGAAGGCAATCATCGGGACCATAGGAGACGTGGACTCCTACCAACTACCTGATGCTAAAGGTTACACTAGGTAAGGATGAGTACCAGTTCAGTCTTCCTTCATACTGCGGGCAGTTTTTATTTCTGCTAAATTATACCACACAAGCAAGTAAAAATTCTATACTATTAGCTAAGTGAGTAGGATAAATGATTGTGCGTTCAGTTTTCTCCTTGAAAGAGAAGACAGTAAGAAACTAATATCTAGATGATCATTATCCGAGCCTGCCAATTGAATTTAAAAATGAAAACGTTTCCAGACTCTCTTGTTTCCCTTTAAAGCTGCCTTTGATTTTTTATTTGATGGTCTTCTACTGTTTACATTTTTTCTTTTCCAATCTGAACTCATCCTTGTTTGTGTTTATACAGTTTGCAGCGGTACTTACTTGGAATCACAGAGGAAGAAAGGCAGCAAAGACGTGAACAGATATTGTCAACCAGGTACCATCTAACCAAATATGTAGACACTAAGTCCCGGGTAAATCATCGGAGGAGTGTTTTTTTGTTGTATAATCAGGGTCCAGGAACTTTAACGGTTTCTTGATTTTTGGCTGTTGCCTGAGCCCAGAACAGGATTTTCTATCTCTGTGACCCCACTGTCTAAAGGTTCTTGGGACTCGTAGTTCATGGTGATGCATGATATCTATATCTGCAAGACCATCGGACTAATACCATCTATAATGTGGCCATAAGTATGGACTGTCATATTAATGATATGTTTCTGGTGCAGAGTGAGCGACTTTAGAGAGTTCAGCAACGCACTCGAGGCAGTTAAAGACAAAGGAGTTGTGGTTGCGGTGGCATCTGCTCCTGATATTTCTATAGCAAATGAGGAGCGACCCAACTTCTTTGAAGTGAACAATGCTCTTTAAAATCCCTCCAGTACAGCACTGGATACGAGCCTTCGATTTTTCAGAATAATCTTCCAGATTTGAGTGCAGATGTGATGAAAGATCCAGGTAAAATAAATATCTGCCGTCATCATTGAATTTGAGAACTAATCCTTTTAGTGATTAATCTCATCCACCAACATCCATTTTTGTGGTAGGACCCAGTGATCACTTAACGGGCCAAACTGACACGACTGCGAATTGATTTGACACAGGGCGATTATCATCCACGAATAAGAGCCGACACATCTAGTAGTGGTTCAAAACTTGGGAGCATCAATGGTGGTCAATACATATAAAGATATCCAAGGGTTTGCCTTACTGATTGTAGATTCTTCCAATGTTTCAATAGCCACACTTGTACTTTATTCTTACAATTTTTCTTTCAAACTTTACAGTTATACAATATACGCATCATTAGAATTGCTCTCATCTCGAAAATACTAGCTTGTTTATTTGAAAAGATTAGGAGAAAGATGAGATGAATCTGTTACTAGTACCATATATACAACCTAATTCAACAACCCCTTTGATTCATTATTCCAGTTTGAGGAATTGCTGATTTTATTTCAACGTTTAACCAAGTGGGGTGGTCCTTTGCTCCATGACCATGATTCCGAAGGAGAATTTGGCAGTGGTGGAAGCAACATGGCCTTCCTGCATAACCCAAAAGGCCATCCTTCACAGTGACAAGGCTCTTTTGTTTTTGAAAACCTTTCATTTGCATCAAAGAACTTCGTAACCTTTTTACTAGAACAGCGAGATAAACAACTCCTAGGGGAGAAAAAAACCTCTCTGCTTCCATATGAGCACTGAGAGAGGACCTCCCCACTTGCGCTCGAACACCGAGAGAAGCAACTACCAGCAGAGAAGTAGGTTTCTTTCTCCTCATCATCTTCTTCTTCTGTCTCTGGCAAATTTGGGTTGTTGATTAACTCTGTATTCATTGAATTTAAGACCTGAAGAAGGTTCTGTGTTGTCGTGTATCCATTTTTACGCCTCAACCTTGCTTCCATAGCTCGAGCTCGAATCACACGAATAACCACCTGAAGAAAATATATGAACGTAGTTACGACAAAGAAACATGAATACAATTTAACATATAATAAGAATCAGCCTTGCTATAATTGGTAATACTTCTTGTTCATCATCGTCTTCATCGTCAGTAATTTCATACTCCTCATCGATGTTGAATAAGGTGGGAGAATTTGAACGGAATGTGCAGCACTGGCAAAAGGCTTGTTTCAGGGCTTCACGGAAAAGATGGAGTGGTTTCCCAGGATGTTTAGTTTCTTCTTCTGCATGTGCAAAGAAACTCATGCTGTTAGGCCAGAGAAAGAATCTTTCATGTGGGCATGAATATTAGCTCATTTATATAGTGGTAAAGATCAAGAAACGTTTTATGAAATTAATATAAACATCAATTAAGTAGAAAATGTCTTTGTATGACAATGGCTTTGCAGCTTAAAATCCTTGGTGGTTTCTACTCTTTAAGGCAAAGATTGCTGTTTTGGATAGAGTATGAGAAACTCATCAAATAAGATTAGACCTCCTCTCTCTATCTCTCTTGGGAAAAATCTCCTTTTCCCTTAGTGACGTTGCTATTGATGTTGCTGTATGAAAAATGTAATGGTGAATTGAGTGGACAATAATAAATTCAGATGACTGTTTGTTTTGACTAAAGAGAATATATATAGAATTGTAGGTTTCCACTTTTTATATTGATGGCGTTTTTTCCCTACTTCAAGCGCCACTAGTGGAGTTGGTAGTTTTGTTGTTTTCAGTTTTTACTTTACGTTCACGTTTTTTTCAAGTAAAAATACTTGGACATCATACCAAACCGTGGTTGCTTTCTCTTGTGATATTTCAAAAACCATGTTTTCATCGTCTGTGAAACCATGTTTTCATCAGTTCCAGGGTCTCGAGAAACACGATCATAAGGATATATTGAACAGAATTGCATTTCAATCACAGGAACAAGAAAAAAGAAAAAGAAAAAACTTGTTCATTAGACTGCTCTGGAAAAACAAAAAAACAAAAAACAAAAAATCATATTCTGTTGATGTTGTATACCCCTATCGTTTACCAAAAAATGTGATTTAACTATTGACGCTTTGCATCATAATTACTCTGTGTCACAATCTACACATCCATCCAACATCTCCGTGGCGTTTAAAGTAAGGACTTGGAATATATATATATATATATATATATATATATATATAAGCACAAATTCCAAGTAAATTACCTAATTGACAGTGTAGGAGGATTTCGATGGTTAATGATTCATTAGAGATGTATATCACTCTGATTCTAGAGATGTATATCACTCTGATTCTAGAGATGTATACTTGAAATTTTAAGCTCGCCTTGATCATGTGCTGGTAACACCAGATAGCCAAAGAACAAATACAGGTGCTGTCGAGTGAGAACGTCTGTACGATTCTGCGTACTTCCAGTGGAAAGTGACTTTAGGAACATCTGCCTGCATTTTACAAATAAAATAGAGATGTCAAGATTTGAAGCATATGGATCCCTTAAATATGAACAGCTTTTATATTAACATTTAGCTCATATACAGAATGATTTGTGCAGAAATCTATGGTTTAGGGCTCCTACAATCCTAGTATAAAAGGGATATAGCGCACAGTTCAAAGAATGTAGTCATTCTTCTCCTCTCTATAATGATCAAATTACAGTTGCCACAAAATTTCACGTGTTATCTGAGCTATCATATTTGAAACCCTTCCCCACAACAGATTCATTTTGCAGTAGCTGGTCTATGGCGAAATGAAGGGTGCAAAGCAAACTACACCAAATCCTTCTATGTTTAACCCAGCCACTATAATCTAAAAGTGAATCTTAATTATGTTTACGGATCACCCGATATATGGTGATACTGAACAAACAATGGGAAAGAAAGAAATGGGCTAATGTGATACAATCCAGGAATACAAGAAACTTTTACCTGTTTTAGCCAGCATTCCTGGAATTTGTGTTCATAAATATCTGGTGAGTGGCAGCCATTCTCGGATGGGCAATAAACCCATATATTACATTTCATTTCACCTTCTCTTGCATTTTTAGCTTGATCCAAGCAGGCCTGGCAACAGTCAGCAGCAGTTTCTTTATGATGTGTAAGGCCCCATCTCACAGCAGCACCGCCATAATCAGTATGCAACTCAGCGTTGCATTGTGGTGGAAGCGGACGGCCAGCTATTATATTGTCTTCTAAACAAAGATATAAAGATAATATTTAGTTTCAAAGAATCTTCTACAAAAATAGAGCACCGAGAGAGGTCTAAAAATCGAAGCTCTATGACGAACAAGTGGAATCAGTAAAATATGAACCATGTCTTACGCTAGATTTCCCTAAGATAGGATCTAGAGAAGAAGAATATAGAGGGAACATAAACAAGGATAGAACGAAATCCAGAATTGCAAATGATGAACCAATCAGTTTTCGCTTACCAGGTTCTTCTTCAGGTCTGTCATCGTGTTCTTTGTGGATGATTTCAGCTGGAAACCAAACACCAAGATCCTCCAAGAGCATGGTCCAATCAGACTCCAAGGCTTTTTTCAGCTTAGCTACAGAAAAGTGACCTTCACACAATAAGCACCGTGCTATTTAACTTTTAAGCAAAATCAAGCATCTACCCAATGACATATATTCAATAAAAGTATAATCTAGATAGAGGAAGAAGATAATACTGGCATCTTTTGCTGAAGACGGTAAACTTGAGTTTGCTTTTCCAAGTAGCAACTCATTGGTCTCTTCTAGTTTTTCCCTACGCCATATCTCTAGTGCTTCTGCCAATATAGAACAATACCAATAATGTTCATCACGAATATTCATCAAGAAAAAAACACAAAATCAACAATAATGCACCAAATAAAACCTTCCACTTAATACTGAACATGCCTCATCCCTTTTTTCATTAAATATGAAAATTTGAGAGTGGCAATACTGTATTCGGTAAAACAAACAATACACCTTGTTAGACCGTATGAAACTTAAGAATGATGGTATTGCTGGTTCAAATGAAACAAGATATTCATCTTATCATACGTCATTTCACTGAAAGCTCCAGAAATTTATTAAAGCAAGTTCATAGTGGAATTCATAATCTACATGAAAGCTAGCCTACCATATACCTAGTCGAAGGAAGATACTATGGTAGGCATACATATACTGATTGCTACATCACTTCACTTTACAAGTTGACTATGAATTATCAAAAAACTGAATTACAGGAATCGTATTCAAAACCAAAATGTAGATATACCAGAGGATATTTCAGCAAAACCCCACCTCTTTGTTCGCTTAAAGACGCAGTTTTATTCAATCCTTTCAACCTTAGGAGAAGCTCATCAGCTATTTTTTGTTTCACAGGCTTTGATAATTTAACTCCCTTTTTTCCTCTAGATAATTCCTTCTTGATTCCCTTCACCTTTTCCAAAAAATGAAAGTCAAAATCCCTCTTTTAATGAGCAGAACAGATCTACAAAGATTAAATCAACAAAATTGAAAATTTTATCCAACAAGAAAAATTAGGTCTTTCATACCAGTTTAATAAGGTCTAATGGTTGAGCTGCTTCTCTTATCCGAATTGATTCCTCCATTCTCTTAATCTGATCTTCTGTATACTTACCAGCTATATAAAATTAGCCCAGAATAAGAAATGGGTTTTGCACAAAACACAATAAATTTGATTCCTTTTTGGAAAAATGAATCAAAAACTAGAGATTGAGAGACTTACTGAAGTAGGGGGATAAAGCATTGTCGTTATTGTTGTTGCTACTGGAAGCGTAGATGTAATAAAGAGAATGAATAATATACAGAGCAGCAACCAAGTTAATTGAACAAATAATAATTGTAGTTTTCTTATATGATGATGAAAAACATCCTCCTCCTCTCCATACAAATAACTGCCCCATTTCGATTTCTTCTTCATCTCATCGTCATCTTCTAATCTCCTTCATCCAAATCTTGTTGATTTAGAAAAACAACAAAAACCCAGAAAACTTTTGAGCTTTTTTTATCTGATATAATTAATGATTTTTCACAGAGCACGAATCGATCAATCTAATCTTCACCAAAACAAGTAAAGTAATGAGTGTTAAACAGAGTAAATGATTTTCTCTCTATCTCCTCTTTGTATCTTTTAGATCGTCTCGGTTTGATTTCATTCAATGTCCGACAACTACCTTCTTTTCATAATATTTCTTCTCGGGGGTTACTGTCCGTTGGATATTTTTAATGTTCGCTTGTAGAAAGAGACAATCTTGATATCCAATGTTTAGAGATTCACGTTTAGATTTTTCATCATACAAAAGGCATCAAAGAGATGCAAGTTTTTATCTAATGGGACATGCCGCCCACATTGCCTTTCAGAAAGGTTGCTCTCCTGCCGGCCGGCAATGCAACTACTTATTTTTTGTTTTCTTTTTTCTCAAGGAAATTTAATTGCAACTGCTGAACAGTTACTATGACCGCAATGACCAGTCGTTTAGCAACACAAAAATGAAAAGAAAAGAGTGCGCAGTTACGAGAACATTGGAGTACTTAAAACTTTAAAGTGAACATTGAAACTTTATTTTTCTTAATTTTGCCACACATTCATGATTTAAGATGTAATCACAAGTACAAGTACTTGGATAGTTAATATCACAAAAAACTAACTTATAAGCTGTCTAGCTTGTTAGCTTTAGTCTCCCAAACCCATGTAAAACTTTGATGTCTATCTAATAATTCTTCAACTAAAGTACAATCCAGAAAAGTAATTGACATAATGCTTTTCTTATCAAACTGGCCGGATCAATGTTTAAAGAATCGGAATTATACACTACTCTTCTCCTCCAATCTTGCTTTCCTCACTCTCCGTTCTTCTGACAGTAATTTTGCCAATC
This sequence comes from Papaver armeniacum, assembly GCA_023531295.1. Taxonomy (NCBI): domain Eukaryota; kingdom Viridiplantae; phylum Streptophyta; class Magnoliopsida; order Ranunculales; family Papaveraceae; genus Papaver; species Papaver armeniacum. The sequence continues at coordinate 100,318 of JAJJWW010010257.1, read as the reverse complement.
TTTAAAAGAAAGAAGGTAAGAGTAAATATGTGTTGACGATATAATTACAAAAAACTTTAGAGTTTAGATAGAATTCACTGAGTAGTTAGGTTAAATACACTACCTAGTGAGAGCTTGTTCATTAGTCCCTTCACTCTCAACTGCTTCATTCAGACCAGTGTCCAGATTCACTCTTGAAACAGGCTTCTTTAACAGCCTTTCACCTATCTTCACAAGCATCTCCAAGTTCTTTTTTGTTGCTTTATCTGTAGATGATGCATCCCCACTCAGTGAGTCATCCTACATTTGTAAGTCAAATTGTTTTTTATCACGATATTTTCGCGTCATTTGAAATGATGTATATGCATGTTAAGAGAAGGAAACCGAATAATCTGTGTACCTGAATCCGAAGGTAGTTATCCTCGCATCGACTTGATCGAAAAATATAAGACATGTGCAGATCAACCATGTCTCCACTTGCTGACATAAATGAATCAACTAAAGGGCATCCTCCTTTATTCAGTAACCAACCAAACATTCCCCACTTTGCAGCCATTTTCGAGTTGTATTTTTTCGCCATTTTTGAACTTCCAGTTCCTAGTGAGATGCAAACAAATAGTCTATAATCTAAAACATGTTCAGCTGGTAAGTCTAGTTCTTCTGGTGACTTTTCTCCTACCGGCTTCATGGCTAACAGTGCCTATTTCAAAGAAAATCTACAGTTAATTATGAAAGACAGATTCCACGAATCGATGAAAGTTATGCAGTATATTGAGAACAGCGTACATAATTCTCTTACAGGATTATTTGCTGCCACCCCTCCATCAACAAGATGAAATTCCCTAACGTTCCCTTCTGCATCCTTGGTTTCAAAATAATGTGCAGGAAAATAAGTTGGCGCCGATGAAGTACTTACACAAATATCTGATAACAAAGCATTCTTAGAAACATCTGTCTGAACCTGCAATATGTATAACCACATGTTTGAATATTGGAAGAACATGTAAACCTTAAACATTAAGTTTCATAAGTTATCATGAGATGTTATACCTCAAAGGATGAAAAGATGACTGGCTGAAGGAGTTTAATATCAAATGTTGGTATAATGACATGAGTTAAAGTTTCTTTAAGTCTTCGATCCCCAAGAATTTTCTGAAGTAGCTTGCGTAGATACTTCCCGTCATACTTAGGTCCAATTAAGGCACCCATCATCTTAACCAAAGGGTAAACAACTCTTGATTTACTATAATAAATAGCTGATATTAGCAACAATCCTAACTATAACGACACTCTAAGGAAACAAAATTTACGAAGATATGTGATTCTTTTCCAATATACCATAATTCCAGCGTAAACCAATTCACGTGGTAGTACTTACGTTGATTGAGGAAATATTTTGGGGCAATGCTTAAGGTAAAATGGAGTAACATCTTTTGCCATGAAAAGAGGGCGTTTATGTTGATCAGGTACAGTTAACATGGCTGTTATTAGACCTCCTGTGCTAGTTCCAGCTATCACATCAAAATAATCTGCTATTCTTGCATCCTCTCCATCTAGTTCCTGTTTCATACAAAACCAAATTATCGCTACATAGACTTGCAGAAAAGTGCTAAGTTAAACAAAGCCATTGTTCTAATTTTGTTATACTTGCAGTTTTGCTTCAAGAAAAAGCCAAGATGGTTGCCGGAATGATGCCTCTAATTCCTCCTCCATCAATGCTTAGAACAGTTAGTATGTCTCCATGAACAAGTGGAATGTTTTTATTAATCTTAGTACTAGAACTTTTATCCATGTTTCTGTATGACTGTATATGTGAAATAGAATAATTGAACCGAATGACATATCGAAGACAAAGAGTAGTGTCTATTTATAAACTGAAACATGTTAAAATGTGATTCCAGTGCAGATGGATAGACATGCAATGAATATCAAACGGGAGACTACTCGCTCCTAGTTAGTCGTGATAGTCATTTTGGCATTTGTCAACTGAATCTTATTCAAGACGCAACGCAAGATGCATTCTCGGACCGATACAAGGTATTTATTGATATCTGCAAATGAGATGATTACGTATCCTGTTACGCGTGAATGAGTATATCTGCCTTCATGAGTGTGTATCGGAGAGTAAATAAATAAAATTGCTTGCACGTAACAAAACCAGAGAAGAAATAGTAATGATACAATTAAACACTGAAGGAGATTATAATCAAAGTTAGTATCATTACTAATAAGTTTCTCTAGGTAAACATAAAGACACACTAAACAACTTTATATAGAAACAAAACAAAATGAGTCAAGTTTTAGCAAAATATTTTGGTACATTATGCTTTTTGCTTTAATCATTTTTCTTTATGTTTCTTTGGTCCTATTCTGAGAAAAAGTACGGGTTTCTCGGTTCGGATATCAAAGTGAAACTTGCATTGCATTGCAAGGGTAGAACAAACTTTCTTCTCCAGGTTCATAACACTCACAAAAATAGTAAAGCTTATGCAAGCATAGTTGAAAAAACCTCACCTAGCAAGTTGGAAAAATCTCACCCCTTCTTTCAAATCCTAAAAAGAGATTTTTTATCATGTTGATGATTTTAAGTTAACCCACAGTTTGAACAGTTTAGATATTCATATACGTTATCTAATATGCTATTATGAGAGGGAAGTTTGATTTTGATAAACAGGGGATTTGCTGGAGATTTTGGTAACCCAAAAGTACCATACAGCTCACATCAGAAATTCAACTGAATTCATGATCTTTTCTTTGTAAGCCCACTGAGACAGTGACCTATGTCACCTATCCAAGAACGGGCTGGGTTTAGATTTTGAGAATGTCAATTGGGCGAAGCAAAAAAAAAAAAAAGATTTTGAAACACTTCATGCCACCTGTAAGTCTATAAATATTCTCAATTTCTCTGCAAGACTCAAGTGGTCCAAAACTCATAAAACACAAAATGATGATTGGTGCTGACCTGGATATGAAAATTAATCATCTTGGTAACTCTAGCCTCTAGGTCTATATGCGGGTCCCAAAAGCTTGATAACAGGACAATGTTAATGTGGGAAAAAACAATTCTTGTCCCCCGCCAATCACATTTAGATAAATGCAGACAAAATCAGACCTCACACATCCCATCCCTATTCATACCAAAAAAATATTACTAGGAGAAACAAAGGAATGAAAAGGGAATCCAATGCTCAAGTGAGCATCCTGTGAGAAAGAGGAGGGAGGGGTAGAGGACAAATCGACATTGCAGTACGTTTACGGTGCGCATTAGTGATCCGTGCATTATGTATTTATATGTACAAGGGCTACTGAGTTATACCTGATCATGTGTCTGTTGTTAATGCTTGACTTGTGCAATTTGAGAACGGTCTGCATTTGACGAAGTTTTGCAGAGATATGCAGCCTCACATATAGCTCCTCTTCTGCAGTTCACACAGAGAGATGTGATTAATTAAGATTCAAGTATACTGTGTTTACAAGGATACAATTCTAATTATCTTGCCATGTACTGGTACATATGTAAAAATCCAGTATTTAACGAAACCCTGTTCTTCATCTGGTCCGTACTCTAAACAGGACTGTTGGTTAACTCACCTAAACAGTAGCATCACTGCATTAGGTTTGATCATGGTCAACCAATATGATAACTGCATAAATGTTGACATAAAAAACAGACATGTTTCCAGGATTACTTCAATTTAAGGTGTTATGTATCAATGGCTATAAGCATTACAAAGCTTTGTCAGAACATCTTACTTGTAAACAATACTTGTGGATTCAGTCAGGACTAGCTCTTTTATGATAGACAGATGATGATAATTTGGCTAACAAATTGCTTGCTCAGTTTTAGTGGTGATAATAATATAATTGAGAACTAACTAATTAGAGCACTAAAAAGGATACGGAAATGTTATCGAGAATAGTCCCACATGTTTTGTGAGAATCTAGTAACCTTCAATTCATTTTCCCGTTCCAATCCAACTCAAACCAGACGGCTTCAATAATACTCTAGCTTCCATTAGCTTTTTCACACTTACTGAATCATCAAATTTCCCAGCTCTGGGAATATAAGTTGGAGAGCGACATATAAATTACCAGGGTTTGTTGGTTCCAAACTCCATGTCGATATTTTGGCTGGCAGGCATCTACTCAACATATATGACAGAACTGGCAGCTGAAATGCCGCTTGGCAGTTAGAGCATCTATTCAACACATAGAGCTGCTGTTGAGCTTGCTCTGCCAAGCATGGATTTTGTAAAATAAAATACCGCTTGGCAGGCACCACCCACCTATCAGGATCAAACGGCATTTTGTTTATGAAAGCCATTGCGTCCTTCAATCTTCTAGCACAAGCAAACAAATCGACACATCCATCGCGATCTTTTGTGGGGACAGTGTTGAATTCTTGATTCATGCTATGGAAGAGTTGTAACCCTTCTTCCAGAAGACCTGCATGGCTACAAGCTGTGAGTGCAAATGTGAAACTAACTGAATTAGGGAAAATAGTTGATTGGTTCTACATTTGTTGCACAAGCTCAAGAGCAGCTCTTCCATGGCCATGAGTTCCATGTTTGCTTATCATTGTGTTCCAGAAAACAACATTCTTGTCACTCATTTTGTATAAACAGCACAAGCATCTTTGGCGTGCCCATAGTTGCAGTACATATTGATCAATGCACTCCATACTGCAACCGCCAAACTGAAGTCATTTTTCACGAGGTGGGCATGAATTTTTTTCCCAGGAACAATGCACGGGTAGAACAATGCAATCTTATTGTGCTCAACTGCATTCACAAAAAAACATTTAAGTGCTGCATCACCCATTTCAAGATGTGTGAAGCCGAAAATCACTGGGTTCCAAGTAACAGCATCAGATTTATCATATCGCCTGAAGTGCCTTTCCTAATTCAGAATACATGGTTAACAATGCAGGCCTCGGTGAAAGAAAAACACGTCTCTTTCTAGACTTTTAGTCCCGTCTCTGCGAATTTCTCGTCCATTTTCAGTATTCCCAAAAATCCGCATGATGCAGGTGCCTTAAATAGACAATCTGGATCAGCAAAAACAACTCCTTCATACATCATAGGCTGAAAGTCGTCATGGACACTTCTTCATGTTCGCCAGTTCTTGAATAACCAAACATGAAGGTGATCCATGAGATAATATTAGGCTCTTTTATATGTTCAAATATCTTTGGAGCCTCGTAAAAGTGCCATGATTGTATTCCAAGCAACCAAATCAGGCTCAAAACTATTCGATTTCATGGAATGTAAAAATTCTACACCCAGCAAACCCGTTGCAAACATCTCTGAATCTTCAATACATATCAAGTAAGGGTTACTGAGCTCCAAATTGTCCTTATCATCGAAATCTGTGTGAACACCAACTCCTTTCTCCAAGCACAAGAGATTGAGCACAGCACACGCCTTCGTAACTTTCGGAAAGACATATGAATCAGCGATCGCATTAAGCAGTAAGTCTGTAAGGACTGCATCCGCATTCCGTTCCTCAAACAGTACGCAAGCACTGCAGTCCAGGGAACACATTTGGTTCAGGCATTCTGTCGAGCAGGTAATGCATCAATGAAAAATTATCATAGTCTGGATACATCTGAATCATTACAAAGGGGTTTGAACCAAACCCATGGACTATAATTTGTTGATGGATTTGTTTCCTTGTTTCAATGCTTTCAAATTGCTGCAACATTGAAGTAGATTATTCCATTGAGAAGAAGATAAAACACTAGTACGGGTTTTGAAAATCCAGAAATTCAAACTTAAGAAATTCAAACTTAACAGGATTTTGAATTAGTTAGCTAAGTTTTTTCACAATCTAACAGAAATTCATTATAAGCACTTGTGACTGGAATAAAACACAGCGGCAAAAGCGTGGCCAAAAATACAGGTTGAAGGTTAGCAAACTAAGTCGCGAAAGAGCTTATTTTGAATTAGTTAGCAAATCTAACAGACCTTGCAACAAACCTAGCTAAACTAGAAGGAGAAGGGGGGATTGTGCAACGGACCATAGCCCGTTAGAATTGTGACTCAATTTGGAGTCCAATTAAAGGTTGAGTGCAAACTAAGTCGCGAAAGAGCTTACAAAATAACAAACCTATCGGTTGGATCCAAAAAGAGTGTGCACATACAAAATAGTTATCTAATTAGTTATCTAATTAATTATCTTCTTTTTTTGTTTTAATCTTCAGATGGTAAGGAGCTTGTATCTCATCACCTAACATATACTCCCTCCGTTTTAAACAAAGAGATGTAGTAACAAATAGGAAATTGTATATATAATTCGAGGGTAATTTAGAGAGCTATAGTTGAAAGCTAAGTGAAACTCGAATTCTAAAGCTTCTGGCCCCTCTTGAGAGATTATAGACCAATTAAAAATCGTGGGTTTTGAGATCTTTTGGGTATTTTTTGCTGCGCACGAAATTAGTAGGTGACGACTACTTCCCATTAAACTCGAAAACTTTCGCGACATCATCTGCGGCTCAAGAAAACTAAAGTCTCAAGGTTTTGTTGGTTCTTTTTTTTTATAACAATCGTAATAGTACTAGTGACAACAAAGCCATTTAGGTTACATCAGTTTGTTTTAGGCTTTTTTTTCTTCTTGATTTTGTATCCTGATGCTTTTCGATTGTTTGATGAAGGTATTACTGTTGATGATGGAGAACGAAGATTTTTTGATGTAGCTATTTGTAGGATCAGAATATCGCGACATCAATACTTCGCGAGATCAATAAACAACCGCATTGCGAGGGCGTCGCAAAAGTGTAATATAAATGACGCAATGAATGACGACAGCCAAAACACGAGAAAGATGTGAAGACCCAACGAGATTTAGGAGAGTGGCGAGATTATATATTTGTGCACTTGCGATGTCTCGCAAGTCATTCCCGAAAATAAAGGACAGCTTAGTTGTTATCCATTGTATACTACCCTATATAAAGAGCCGAACGAACCTGTTGTAAGGGAGGATTCTTTTCAGAGTGTTAGACAAGTCATTAGGAGAGAGAAAGTTGGTGGTGGTTGTAATTTCTTTAACTCTTTTCTATTTTATCTTGTGAATCTTCAAGGAAATAATCAATAAAATCATTGTTATTCATCTTAAAAATGTCTTAGTTGTGTGGATTATTGTGAGGGGTGTAGTGTAGGATTTCCTGCAACTACATATTGGCGCTAGAAACAGGGAGTGATTGAAGATAAGAGATTGGATATTGTCACTAAAATTGTAAAAATCAAGAATATGATGGATAAATTGAAGAAAACTAGAATCGAAGAGAGTAATGAAGAACTGGAATGTAATATGATTACAAAGTCAATGGTTAATGAATTTCATGAAAGTATCAAAGGGAGAATACATAAAAGAGATTTTGAAGGAAAGAAAATTATAACAACAGAGAAGGTGTTACCCTTGAAAGAATGGGAAAAACAGAGAATTATATTCACAGCAACGGAGATGTCAGGAGAGAATTTCAATCACACATCTCCACTAGTGATTACGATAAGTGCCAGCAAAGAAGAAGGAAAATTAACAAAAACAATGGAAGAATGGGCAATAAATAGAACTTTAGTGGATACAGGGAGTTCAGTGAATATAATGTTTTATCATGCATATAAAAAATTGGGGTACAAAGATGAAGAAATGACTTCCGCAACATGCCATATCTATGGTTTCGACAAATCGATAACAAAACCTAAAGGGGAGATAAAAATACGAATTTTATTGGGAGAAATTGAAACAAATGTGACGTTATGAGTAGTAGATATGGAATCACTATATAACATGCTGTTGGGAAGGCCATGGATACACGCAATAAAAGCTGTAACATCAACATTTCATCAATGTGTCAAATTTCCTATGCCGAGTGGAATTGGCGAAATCAGAGGAGATACCGATAAAGGAAGAATGTATCATCAAATCGAAGTAAAACATTATGAAGAATTGGTGAAGAGGCGAAAAGATTGCAAGAAGATGGCAAAAGCAGCAAAAAAGGAAGAAGAATTTAGAACATACATGATAAGAGCGGAAGAAGGAAAAGGAATATGTGGTGAAGAGAGTGATCTCGCAAAGGAAGTAAGGGGACCAACGCCCATGGGAGAACCGAAGGCTAGCTATATTGCGGCAGAACCAACAAAGGAAGTGAATATTGGAACTGAAGAAGAACCCAAGATGTTAAAAATTGGGACTAAAATGGAGGCAAATGAAGAAAGAAAGACTATTGATTTGTTGCGAGATTATAAAGATATTTTCGCATGGGATATGGATGAGATGCCCGGAATAGATCCATCTCGTAGCATGTCATAAATTAGAGATTGATAAAAATGCAAGACCATTCAAGCAAAGAATTAGAAAAATTGCAACAACATATCATCCTCAAATAGAAGAAGAGTTGCGAGAAGATGCTTGATGCCTTTATTATTAGACAAGCAAAATACCCCGAATGGATAGCGAATATGGTCGTAGTTCCAAAGAAGAAAAAGGAATAAGAATTTGCATAGATTTTACCGATCTAAACAAAGCTTGTCCAAAAGATAGTTTTCCCTTGCCGATATTCCGCAGATGGTTGAATCAAAGAGCATGAAATGAAAGGATATCCTCCCTTGATGGATATAAGGGATACAATCAAATTCCTCTCATTGAAGAAGACCAAGATCATACCCTTTTTCGCTCCAAGAGGATTATACTGTTACACAAAAATGCCATTCGGTCTGCGAAATGCCGGTGCAACGTATCAAAGGATGGTGGAGAAAGTGTTCGAACAATGGATACATAAAACACTAGAGGTATACGTGGATGACATGTTAATAAAAAGCAAAGAAGCAAAAGATCATGTGCGAGATTTGAAGGAAATTTTCGAACAAATGAGACATTTCAACATCAAAGTAAATCCGAAAAAATGTACCTTTGGAGTGGCATCTGGAAAATGTTTAGGATACATTGTGTCAAAAGAAGGAATACAAGTTGATCCGGAGAAGGTACAAGCAATTCGCGACATGCCGACACCAAAGAATGAAAAGATGTGCAAAAGTTAAATGGACTATTAGCTTCGCTAGGAAGATTCATCTCGCGATCATCTGATAAGTGCAAGCATTTTTTCAACATACTTAAAAAGGGAACGAAATTTAGGTGGACGGATGAATGTGAAAAGGCATTGCAAGGAATAAAAGAACATCTAATGGATATATCAATATTACAAAAAGCATAAGAAGGGGAGGAATTACTAATTTACCTCGCGACAACCTCGCATGCACTAAGCGCGGTATTATTGCGAATGGACGCAGGGGTGGAAAAACCAATCTATTACATCAGCAAAACATTCAATGACGCAGAGAAAAATTATTCAAAAATTGAAAAATTAATTTTGGCATTAGTTTATGCAACATTTAAACTTCGCATCTATTTCGAAGCACACACGGTAAAGGTAATGACAAAAGTACCAATTGAATCAGTAATGAAAAATTCAAAAAGATCAGGAAGGGTTGAAAGATGGAATGCTCAAGTAAGTCATTGCAAACTCAAATATGAAGTATTATCCTCACCCAAATCACAAGTTGTTGCAGACTTTTTAGCAGAATTTCCATTGGAAGAGGATGAAGCAGTGGAAGAAATGATGGATATAGAAGAAGAACATGGGAATCCAAGGGATTTATTAACTGAGCCAAACAGATGGGAAATATTGGTAGATGGGTCGTCAAATGGAGAAGGTAACGGAATTGGGATCATTATAATTTCGCCAGAGGGCAATAAAATGGCTTTCTCTTTTAGATTGGAATTCGCATCTACCAACAACGAAACAGAATATGAAGCTATAGTACATGCTTTGCAATTTGCAATAGAAATGAAGTTGGAGAATGTAAGAGTTACCAGTGATTCTCAGTTAGCTATTCGCCAGATAAAAGAAGAGTATACTACAAATGAAACATCCTTGAAAAAATACAAAAAGCTTGTTGAAGAATTGTCAGCGAAGATACCAAAAATAAAGTGGAGACACATATCAAGAAAAGACAATAGACTCGCAGATGCTTTTGCTTTTATATCAAGTATGATGACAGATCCATCTGCGAGATGCATAAAAATACAGACACTTCAATCACCATCAATCAACAAAGAGGAAGAGGAAGAAACAGAAGTAATGCTCATAGAAGATGAAACACAAAGACCCCATTGCGAGGATTGGAGGACAGAACTTCATGCTTATCTAATGAAAGGAGAAACACCAAGAAATAGATTAGAGATGCATAAATTAAAAAGTCGTGCAACAAATTATGAATTAAGAGACGGGGTATTATACCGAAGATCCTTTAATGGACCCTCGCTTAGATGTTTAACACGAAAGGAAGGAGAAGCGGTGTTAAAAATGCTACACAGTGGGGATGCTGGCAATCATAGTGGCGGAAGATCTTTAGCACATAAGGCGAAAATGCAAGGCTATTATTGGCCATATATGCATGAAGATGCGAAACAAATATCAAGACGTTGCGAAGATTGTCAGAGACACGGAAAGAAAATACATGCACCAGGAGCACCATTAACCTCTTCAACAAGTGTATGGCCTTTTGGAAAGTGGGGGTTAGATATTGTAGGACCATTTTTACTAGGTACAAGGCAAAGGAGATATCTGATTGTCGCTACAGATTATTTCACAAAGTGGGCAGAAGTAAAAGCGGGACAACACATTCGCGATAAAGATATTTTTACTTTCATATTCGAAAACATAATATGCAGATTTGGAATTCCAGAACAGTTGGTATCTGACAATGGGAAACAGTTTGAGGGACAAAATATAGAATTACTGCTTAATGCATTTCAAATAAAATGTGGGAAATCAACTCCTTTATACCCGCAGGCCAATGGACAGGCAGAAGCAACAAATAAAACAATCGCTGATATATTGAAGAAAAAATTAGAAGGGCATAATAAGGCATGGTGTGAGCAAGTGCATAATGCAGTATGGGCTTATAATACAATAAGGCGAGAAGCTACGGGGATGTCACCGTTTTGCCTAACCTATGGTGTTGAAGCTGTACTTCCGACAGAAGTTATTATTCCAACAACAAAGAGAGAAGCTTGGGAGAAAAATCTTAGTGCGGGTAACTGTTTATGGGTGAAAACTATTTCTGCCGGTTTTGGTAATTTGGGGTGTGTGGATGAGAAATGAGTCTAAACCTTAAACAAATGCACTGCGCGGTGAGTTCTTGTAGATTCGAGAGATCAATATGTGCAAGTCCGGCCTAAACCAAGAAATGGCCGTTCCAGACTTGTTTCGGTCACAAAGTGAAGGAGATGGGGTTGATCTTAGGGAGGGAAGCGAAGAAGGTGTTGAGAATGTGAAGGTGTAGACTTGCTTATGACTTGTAACAGGAAAGTGAACAAGCTTACGATTGGTGTAAGCAGCTCCGGGGTGTTTTCTTGTTGTTTTTCTCTGTCTTTTGGAAATAGGGCGGAGAACCTATTTATACAAGTCACTGAGTCTTATTCACGTCTCTCGTGGGAAGTGGAGGAAGTGGAGTGATGGAGTAGTGGAGTTGTGCGTTGGTGATACACGACCAGCCTTGACAACTTCTCCTGTTCATCTCCAACCGTCCATGACTTCCTAACACGTTCTTGTGATGGCGCGTTGCACGCTGCACGCTGTAAACCGCCAGACCAATACCCCAGTATGTATCCCTCTGTTTGTGACATAATTGATGTCTGGAATGTGTGGATCGTGGATCCACGAAAGATAGCATGTAATGCTCAATTGAATAATCACGTTGTTCAGAAGTCGATACTTGTGAAGTATCGTGTGTATTTTATGCAGTACGCATCATGGTGTGGTAAAGTGATGGGTAATGACACCTTACTAACCAATTAACTCCCGACTGTGGCTGTATAACCAAGTCTGGTGAAGTTGGACGGATGAGATGATCTTTGAGACACCCATCTGCGACCGTTGATGAAGTTAGGGTTTTGAAGAGGTGCGCAGGCATCACTCTTCAGCTTGGTCGAAACCAAGCATGGGATACAACTTTGGCCTAACCAACCATACATGCGTGTAGATGGCATGATGGTGTAGGCGCCTATACCCCATTATCTCATGAAAGTATGATATGTGGTCACTCAATTCATCCTAGAAAATCGAGTGGTCGAGATCGATTTGCGACAAAAAACTAGTGCCGCAAGGGCCGCGCGTCACGCCCTCTTCAAAGCACGTTCCAAGACGACCAATCTTGGTCGGTCTTGGCCGATTGGCCGTGTGAAGGTGGTAGGCTGATGTTTACGCCTATACCCGAATATCCCATGAAAACGTGATCCGAGCCATCCAAATCGTCCGGCGAAGTTGAGTGGTCGAGATCGGTTGCGGTTTGGGAGGTGTGACCACGCTAGTTTGAGCGTGCATTTTGGATTAGCCGGGCATGATATGCCTTGGCCGATCGGGTTAGGGAATAGATGGGTCCACGGTGGTCATGCCGGTATGACCGGACCTGCTTAATCTAATCTTGGACCCTCCATTCATGTCGGAGAAGATGGACGCTCGTGATGCTCAAAACCCTAATTTTGGGTTTCAAAGTCGTGCGTCATCTCTTGTTTGGGCGACGATTTTGTCACGACCAAACATGGTTGGTCTTGAACGATTGGTCAAGTGTGTAGGCGGGCCCACGGTGATCGTGTTGACATGCTATGGGCCCTTTGAATCTACATCTACACCCTCCATCTATACCTGCGAAGATGGATGGTTGAGATTGTTTTGCGACACATGTAATATGCCGCAGACCCTAATTTAGGGTTTTCCGTCCATAATGCTTGGTATGAACGTTTTTTGGCAAGCTAGGCCAATGGCCGACCGTGCGGGGTCGGCAGTGGGTATTCCATACCTGCTTGGGGATGATGGAATTGATCTGGGTCATCTGGTAGGCTATTAAGTGTGTTTCGCCTACGTATAACTGCAAGTGCACAGTGCCTGTTGGAGGAAGGGACAAGTACAGGTCGATCCTTAGGGAAATGGGGTTGCTGTGTAGTTGATCTTAAGCTTTACTAACTGATTTTCTAAGAAGGTACACAAAGGTGGGTTTGTTTAGTGTCTTTACGACAAGTTGGAGGTTATAACAATGAAATCAAGATGAACTACAAGTAATGAGTATAAAGAGCACTAGGATTGTCAAATCCACCACTAATTCATGTTATGTAATTCAACTAGTTTGAGTATTCTTGTTCCTGTGACATATAGGGAAAGTGTGTCAATTCTATCACTTATCTAAGGAGTTTCACCAAGATATAATTCAATTATCGCCTAAAGTACCAATCCAGCATTAATTGTCTAGTTAAGTACAACTAGTCAAGGGATTAGCAACAATCTCTAAGGTCCGAGTCAAGCACAATCAACACAGTTTTATCCTAACTACAATGGATACATGGCATTCATTGTGAGAGTAAAGCATTGGAGTACTAGAATTGAAGATATCTTATAATTTAAGCATTCAAGAGCAACTCAAACAAAGTTGAATAACATAACAGAGAATTAGGGTTTCATTTAAATCCTAGCAAATTGATTCAGAACATGGTAAACATAATAAAACACAACTGAAATTAAACTACCATTAGAACCCTAAAAATTTCACACCCCTCTCTCATGAAGAACATCTCAATTTATATCTCTCAATCATTCAAACTTACAATTAATGATAACCCCGACTTGCCCTCTCGCGACCGCCTCTGGAAGCCATGCATGAGCTGTAGGAGAAAACCCTAGTTCCAACCATCTCAACCCTAGCTTCTAGGGTATGGGAGAAGCTAAAGATGGAGATGGGCAGAACTAGAGGGCGGAGCGGGCGACTATGGTGGCTGTTGCAGTTGCTGTCAGAGGAAGGAGATGGAGGTGGTGATGTTGGTCTGCCATGGTCGGGAGAAGAAGGGGAGGTAAGGGTTTTCTCTGAAGCTGTCGGGGGAGGAGAAAGAGAAGAGAAAGAGAAATGGGGTGTTTGGTCGATGGGTAAGGTGGGTATGTGGTTTTGGTGTGGAGCGGGAGCAGCGAAAAATGATGTGTAGTGTGGAGCGACCATCGGATTCAGGGGAGACCGATGCGTGGGCCGATGCGACCGTAGGATGAAAATGGATCAAATCTAACGGCTCAGAAGAGACGGGCTTGGATTCGGGTCGTGGGTCGGGTCTTGGACTGCTCAAGCCCATGTCTTGTAAATGGGTTGCTTCTTGTTGGGTTGCAACTGATGCGCGCGCGGGCTTTGGCTTTCTGCTCCATAGACGCTCGTCTCCAATTTTCTGCTCTTTTGGCTCCTCAATTTCTCCGAACTTTATTTACTACCTAAAAACACAAAATTAATTAGTACACATATTTATTCTTGAAAACAAAGAAAATACGAGAATGGGGATAATATCGATTTACGAGCACAAACGATGAGTTAAATGCCAATAAATAGATGTAGAAATATGCAATATTTGGCACTCATCAAATACCCCCAAACCTGAATTTTACTTGTCCTCAAGTGAAACAGAAATTAGGAAATCCTAACTATACCACTTGTCATTTGGTCTCTCGAATGCATTTAGCGTATGCACTAAGCCTTTAAACCCCTAGGTGTCCCTAGTGGACGAGTTGTAGTCTCGTGAGGGTTTACCGAGGTGTACCCACAAAACCTTCTCCAACTTCGAGCGTAAAAGAGTCTCAAGCATCCAAGGAGCTATGAGGACATAGAGTTTCGCATGCTAGTAACACGAAATTAGAACTACCAAAGAACGCATTCTCATCCTTAAGAGTTGAGCGAGAAGTAACCATACCATATGAAAGAATTCGGATTCGATAGTGATCACAAGCCTCGACTTCTGCCTCACCAATAGGGTTTTATGATAATTGCACTCAAAAAGACCGCTTTTTTAGTCTCTCATGTGTGCAGGCAGGAGTAAAGAGAGAAATCCTGCACACGTTGATGGTGAGAAGGATAACCTTCCGAAATAATTTCGGAGACTCCACGAGTTGTGGACAAAAAGAATCTTTTCTCGATGATCTCTAAGAAAGGAAATCAACCATTAGCAAGGATGGGAGTACTCACTTACCTTCTCACCCGATCGGCAATTAACATTACTCTCTCTCAGCATTCATAGAAACGTCTTCAATCTTCGGTCTTTGGTCTTCAATAGCTGATGATGAACTTCTGAACTTCACAAAAACTTGACAAACATTTTTTTTGTTTTTTTTTGTTTTTGTTTTTTTTTAACTTAAAACATGAAAATAACAATAAAACAATAAAACTCAATTTTACACAACTTGTATTGTCTTGATTTCATAAACTTCACTAATTCTCATCTTTGTTGCATGTAAACCTTGGACTATTTCAACTTTTCTTCAAATATTCTGATGATGCTCCGCTTGCTGACGATGATGTGTTTCTATGAATCTGTTGATGTTGTTGAGAGGGAGAGAGTGATGCTAACTGCAAATCGAACTACAAGAAGGAGTTTTCATCTTTAAACGTCACCCTCATGATTGACGAAATTAGCACTCAAGAGATCAAAAATAGTGCTGAAAGTGGTGCGAAGTTGGGTAGCTCACCATTCCTACCCGGAATTGACGTACGGTGACACACACTCTAACAAATTTTTAAGAAAGTCACAAAAAATGAAGGTCGGTGCCTCGCTTGATGTAAAATGGGTAGTCTCCACTATGGGTGATCACAATTCTACTACCGAATATCTATACAACACCTAATTCGCCCTCCGGTATGGTTAAATCCAACTTTAACGCTCTAATCAACTAAGAAACCCGATTGTGTTCTACAGTACTTCCAATTTCAGTTATTTCGGTCAGACTCTCTATGTAAACATATCTAGAAGCATGCTAGTGACTCTAAAATCTCTAAAAGTTGGAGGTTTTTATGCAAGTATTTACAAAGAGTTTTAAATTTTTTTTTTTTTTTTTTTTTTTGATTTTTTGAAATAAAAGACTAAAAAATCTATATGCAAATGCACCCCCAAACCTAAATCAAACATTGTCCTCAATGTGTCAACAGATAATAAGAATTCAAAAAGTCACATACCAAGAGAACTATGTTGAGTAGAGAAAAGGGAAGAGATTACCGGATGTACAATGATGTTGCTAAACCAAAGGAGGATGAATGCTTTGAAAGCAAACAACCAGAGCGCAAGACAAAAAGGTTGGTTAGCACAAATAAGAACTATGCAAAAAGAAAAAGAAAAGGGAAAGAGAATGGATTTTTAGTCCATATGTATGTACACAAGTGAACTAGTTCAGTCCACATAGATGGGGTCTTCCAAGTCGACGGTCTCAACTTCTGGTGGAAGATGCTCCAGAAATGGTTTCAATCTTTGACCATTGACCTTGAAGATGTTCTTGGTTGCTGGGTTTTCAATTTCAACAGCTCCATGGGGGAAAACGGTACGTACCAAGAATGGTCCTGACCATCGGGAACGTAGCTTTCCTGGAAATAAATGCAAACGAGTGTTGTACAATAAAACTTTTTGACCTGGTGTGAAGGACTTGCGCAAAATGCGCTTGTCGTGAAACACTTTCATTCTTTGTTTGTACATTTTGGCACTATCATATGCATCATTTCTCAATTCTTCTAACTCATTGAGTTGAAGTTTTCTTTGGGTACCAGCTTTATCAAGATCAAAATTCAACTTCTTCACAGCCCAAATATGCACGGTGTTCTAACTCAACAGGGAGATGACATGCTTTACCGTACACAAGTCTGTAAGGAGACATCCCAATGGGAGTCTTGTATGCAGTTCTATAGGCCCACAAAGCATCATTTAAGCGCAAAGACCAATCTTTCCTAGAATGATTGTCAGTCTTCTCAAGAATATGCTTAATTTCCCTATTAGAAACTTCTACTTGGCCACTGGTTTGAGGATGGTAAGGTGTTGCTACCTTATGAGTGATTCCATACTTGCGCACTAGTGATTCAAAGGGTCTATTGCAAAAATGACTACCTCCATCACTGATTATTGCTCTAGGTGTTCCAAAACGGGAGAAAATGTTTTCCTTAAGAAAAAAAAAGAACAACTTTATGATCATTTGTTTTGGATGCAATGGCCTCTACCCACTTAGAGACATAATCCACAGCAACAAGAATGTACAACTTACCTTCAGAGTTAGGAAATGGACCCATGAAATCAATACCCCATACATCAAACAGCTCAACAATCAAAATGGGTTGTAAGGGCATCATGTTTCTCTTAGAGATACTTCCTAATTTCTGGCATCGGTCACAAGCAACACAAAAAGCATGGCTATCCTTAAACAAGTGTTGGCCAATAGAAACCGCTCTGCAAGATCTTTGCAGCAGTTTTCTTGGCACTAAAGTGGCCTCCACATGCATGGTCATGACAAAAGAGATGACGTCCCTTTGTTCGAATTGGGGACACATCTCCAAATGATTTGGTCTTGGCAAGATTTAAACAAATATGGGTCATCCCAAAGGAAATGTTTAACTTCAGCCAAGAACTTAGAACGGTCTTGTTTAGACCAATGCAAGGGCATTCTACCCGTAGCAAGGTAGTTCACAATATCAGCAAACCATGGCATTTCGGACACAAGCATCAATTGTTCATCGGGAATGACTCTCTAATCAAAGACGGATTCATCAAAGATTCAACATTCAACCTAGACAAGTGATCAGCAACAACATTTTCTGACCCTTTATTATCTCGAATTTCGAGGTTAAACTCTTGTAGCAAGAGTATCCATCGAATTAGACGAGCCTTAACATCTTTTTTAGACAAAAGATATCTCAATGCAAAGATGGTCGAATATATGATGACCTTAGATCCTATCAAATAAGATCTAAACTTATCTAATGCAAACACAAAATGACTAGCAACTCTTTCTCGGTTGTGGAATAATTCAGTTGAGCATCATTAAGTGTTTTACTAGCATAGTAGATCACATAAGGAAGTTTGTCTACTCGCTGGCCCAAAACAGCTCCTACAGCATAGTCAGATGCATCACACATAATCTCAAATGGTAATGTCTAGTCAGGCGGTCTGACTAAAGGGGCAAATGTAAGGAGAGCCTTCAATTGCTCCCATGCTTCCTTACAAGCATCATCAAAGACAAATGCAACATCTTTTGCAAGAAGATTACACAAAGGTCTTGAAATTTTACTAAAGTCTTTGATGAATCGGCGGTAAAAACCCGCATGGCCTAAGAATGATCTTATGTCCCTCACAGAACGAGGTTGAGGCAAGTGTTGAATGAGATCAACCTTGGCTTTGTCTACTTCTATGCCTTTTTCCGAGATAATATGCCCTAGAACAATGCACGAGTTAACCATGAAATGACATTTTTCCCAATTCAAAACCAAATTCTTTTCCTTACACCTAATCAGCACACGAGTAAGATGATGCAAACACTCATCAAAAGAAGACCCAAACACAGAAAAATCATCCATGAAGATTTCAAGAAACTTATCTACCATGTCCGAAAATATGCTCATCATGCAACGTTGAAAAGTAGCGGGTGCATTACACAACCCAAAAGGCATACGACGATAAGCAAATGTTCCATAAGGACATGTAAATGTGGTCTTTTGTTGGTCTTCGGGTGCTATGTGAATTTGGTTGTAGCCCTAATAGCCATCTAAGAAACAATAGTGACTATGCTTCGCCAACCTTTCCAGCATTTGGTCAATGAAGGGAAGGGGAAAATGGTCTTTCTTTGTTACTGTGTTCAATTTTCTATAATCAATACAGACTCGCCACCCAGTGGTCACACGGGTGGGGACAAGCTCATTCATCTCATTTTGAACTACAAAGTAATGCCAGACTTTTTGGGTACCACTTGAATGGGACTGACCCATCAACATCTATCTGGAACCGGGTAAATGATACCCGCATCAAGCAGTTTCAAGATCTCACCTTTGACAACATCTCTCATATTGGGGTTAAGTCTCCTTTGCATTTCCCTAGATGGTTTAGTGTTCTCTTCAAGATTTATGTGATGCATGCAAATTGTGGGACTTATACCCTTAAGATCTGAGATGGTCCAACCTAAGGCTCCTTTATGTTCTTTAAGTACTTCTAAAAGTTGACTTTCCTGTTCTGTGTCTAAACATGATGCAATAATCATAGGTAAAGTATCAGAAGGACCTAAGAAAGCATACTTCAAGGTATTGGGTAATGGTTTCAAATCAAGCTTAGGTGGTGTATCAAGAGGTGGGGCAGATTTGGAATCAGAGAGTGGAAGTGGTTCCACTGCATTCTGCCATTTAGAAATATCCATGGGTGGAACCGATTCAAGCAAGGAGTGAACTTCACTAATGTACTCAGAGTTGAAGAGATTTAAGTCAAAATTATCTAAACATGCTTGCACAGGGTCCACAGATAAGATGTCAGGAAATGAGTCTTGAATCAGACTCTCAATCATGTTTATATCGTGCAATTCATTATCATCACAATCTATGGGTTGTTGATTCACACGAAAGACATTCAGTTCTACAGTCATATTGCCAAAAGACAAATTCAATATCCCGCTACGACAATTTATGATAGCGTTTGACGTTGCCAAGAAGGGACGTCCTAAGATAACGGGAATATGATTTTCAGGGTTTTGCACAGGTTGAGTATCTAACACAATGAAGTCCACAGGGAAATAAAATTTATCAACCTTGATTAACACATCTTCAACGATTCCCCGAGGGATTTTCACAGATCTGTCCGCTAATTGTAGCGTAACAGGGGTGGGTTGCAATTCCCAGACCTAACCGCACATACACGAATGGCATGGAGATTCACACTAGCTCCTAAGTCCAATAAAGCTTTTCTGATTGTATGATCACCTATAGTACAAGAGATAGTTGGGCTACCCGGTCTTTAAACTTAGGTGGGGTTTTGTTTTGAATAATTGAACTTACTTGCTCAAAGGAGAAAGGCACGCTTATGCACATGAAGCTTTCGCTTTTGTGTGCACAGGTCCTTCAAAAACTTAGCATAGGTGGGTATTTGCCCGATTGCTTCGAGAAATGGAATGTTTATGTTAACTCGTTTGAACATTTCCAAAATCTCGTTGTATCTTGGTACCCATTTTGCTGCACCAACCTCTCGTGGGAATGGAGCAACAGGTGCATGACTTGGCAAAGAAACATCTATATCGGTAGGACTCTTGGTTTTATCAACATGCTCGATTCTTTCTCTATAGTAGATGTTTTCTGCGTGTTGTGTGTACCGGGAGTCCGATTTAGACTCGCTTGACCGTGGTACACCTACATTGTTCTCAACAACTTTACCACTACGAAGAGTGGTGACAAAGATTCGCATGACTATGTGAAGTTTCATTGCAGGTTGAAGTACCCGCCGAAACACATTCTTTTGGATTTTGTTGGGGTTGGCTGGGGAGTTTGCCTTTTTCTCTCTCATTCAATGCATCACAGATTTGACCCATTTTAAGTTCTAGACTTGTGAAACGTTGGTCGGTGGTTTTCTGAAGTTGTGAAAGATTTTGGGTTAACAAACCGACACAGTCTTCAAAGCTAGGCTTTTTCTCTACAGGGTACTGAGGGTGTGGTTGTACTTGGGGGTTTCTAGGATATGAGTATCCTTGGTTGTTATTTGTTGGTCCCCCTTGTACAGGCCCTTTAGACCATGAGAAGTTAGGGTGATTCCTCCACCCTGGGTTGTAGGTTTGAGAATACGGGTTGTTCTCTTGCATATGGTACAATGCATTGGCTTGCTCGGTTTTAGACTCTTGAAATGCATGTAAGTCTGGACAGCTGTCCACTAAGTGGTCAGAGCTATGTCATGCGGCACAAGTGGCCATTTCAATTTGGTCACGGAGAGTAGGGGTATTAGATTTTACATTCTTCTGCAACTCAAGCATTTCTATTCTCCGGGCCAAAGATGCCATTTTTGCATTTCCCTCAAAGTCAGACTCGATTCTATGAACATTACCTACAAGGGTAGTCCTTTTTGGTTCACGGATGGACTCCCACCGTTGAGTCTTTTCAAATACTTCGATTAAGAAAGTCCAAGCCTCATCAAAGACTTTTGTCAATAAATGCACCATTGCACATTGACTCGACCGTGGTGCGGGTTCTAACATCTAGACCATCATACAATATTTGCACGAGTCTCCATTTTTCAAAGCCATGGTGGGGACATTGGAGCAATAATTCATTGAATCTCTCCAAGTATTTTGCTAGAGTTTCGTCTTCTAATTGCACAAAACCATTTAGACTTTGGCGAATTGTCGCCGTCTTATGGTTTGGGAAAAACTTTTTGAAAAACTCTTTTTGTGAGGTCATCCCATGTTCTAATGGACTGTGGTTGTAGGGCATGAAGCCATGACTTGGCTTTGTCTTTCGTGAGAAAAAGGAAACAATCTCGGTTGAGGGACTCTTCTCGGCATTTGGTTAAAACGCAGAGTCCCACAAATATCCTCAAAATCTCTCACGTGATGGTAGGGGTTTTCAAAGATCAACCCCTCTAAACACGGGTAGCATGTGAATGGTGCTTGCTTTCAGTTCAAACTGATAAGCATCAGCTGGCAGAATGATGCAAGAGGGATGGCTTGCCCTAGTTGGGTACATGTAGTCCTTGAGACTACGGGGTGGGTTTGGTTCATCACCCATGGTTTCTCAAGCTTCGATGGGCTTGGGCTTTCTGTTGAAGAACTGGGTATGCTGACAATTTCGTCCGGGGGGATTCTAACTAGTCGATTTGTTTGGTCTCTAAAAGACACAATCATAGCCTAGCTAGCGCATCCAACATGTTAACATACATACATCCAATCGATCTCAACACAGACAAGCACAAAAATAACCAAGTGACACACCAATTCTCAGACTTAAGCACAAAGGAGTGCTTTTTGTTGCTGTAAGATACAACACAGGTTATGTGGGCTTCAACCCAGTTTATGCAGAGCCCAATGGTTATGGGTTCCAGCCCAGTTTATGTGGGCTTCAGTTTGTTGCACATCCCAGTTTATGTGGGCTTCAGCTTGTGCACAGGTTGGCAAGTTCTCACAACACAGGTCTAAGAGCAAAATCGGCTTATGCACTGGTTATGTGCACAGAGCAATACAAACTATATGCACAAAGACATGATTGTACACAAATACACGAGAACACAAACTCACAAAAATGACACCCAATTTCTAGCACACAGGGTGCTGGATGTTGTTGCTTAAGGGAGACACAAAGACCGGGCAAAGGCACGCAAGCAGGTAATGTGCAAGACAAGACAAACGTATGCACAGCCCAGTTGTTGGCAGGTGCACAAGAAAATCAAAAAAATTGTATGAGGTGCACAGGGGTTATGGGATGTGCTCAATCAAGGTGAAGCATGTGCTGGGTTTGTGCGTGGCATACAACAAATGAGATGTTAATGCAAACTCAGACACTCAACATTCACTCCAATGGCACAGGATCATACACAGATTATAGTCATCACAGATATTTGCATAACAATTCAAAGCATCATAAGTTCACAGATGTTGAAGATAAACAGCAAAGGAACGATGCCAGCAGTTTACAACATGCTCAGGGTGTCAACAAAGTCAAGATGTCAGCAGGGGTATGAGTATGCTTTCAAGAGTTGCAGGCGAAAGTTCAAAGATATGACCTAACACTTAACAAGTGAAAATGGTAGCAGAAGATGAATTAGCCACTTTGGGCAGATTATAGTTCATACAAGGTCTGTCAACAACTTGGCTCAACACTCACACAAGAGTGTAGATGGCTCAACAGGGTCGGGCTTGCATCAACTCGGTCGCCTGCCTTCACTTGGGTTCCCACTAACTTGGCTATCCAAGTTGCAACTCAAGCTCAACAACACTACAGGGGCTGGAGCCGAACACGAAGGCGAGATGGAAGCTAAGGGGTTAAAGTGGGAAGGCAACTAGTTCGGTTGACTCCACTTTTCACAAGCTATGCTCGGGTACACACAAGCACGGGTTTTAGGTATGGAGCAACACTTGGGAAGGCACAAATTAAGTCACCGGTTTATCATGCATTCGGGGAGTAATGGCTCACGAGTAAACTTCAAAGGTCATCATACAACCAAGCATGCTATATCATTCATTCAAAGGTGGTTTGAGACACAATACCGCCTAAGTATAAACCGGGTTTAGGCAAATCCACACTGTCCTGCGCCTTTTTCTCGTCTTCCTTGGGTTTGCTCAGCTGCACAGCAGGTACCTGCTAGCTCAACAAAGAGGTTTAGTTCCCAGACTTGCACAGTTACATTAACAGAACCACTACACAGAGTCAGCTAGCATAGATGAGGGTTTAGCAATGAGTAATTGGAGGTCACAATGCAGCTGGGTTGAAACGAATGTGACAAACTAAGCCAGGCAGGCTTGAGCTCAGTCTAGGACAGATGCTAACTGAGATACTGCAAGTGCAATGCACAGATGAGGTGCAAGCTAATAAGAACACTAAGAGAATGCAGATATGCAAGTATGCATTTAAGATAACTTAACTAAACTGCAATGATACATTTAACAGAATGTAACAGAAGATGTAGAGAAAGAAAACTACAGCTAAGCTACACTAATACAGGGCTAAAAGCAACAATTCAAAGCAAGTATATACATGGTGAGTTGAAAAACAAGAAGAAAGCAAGTTATCGACACAAAGACACTACCAATTCCCGTCAGCCGCGCCAAAAACTTGGTAGGTTGTTAAGTGTGTTTCGCCTACGTATAACTCGCAAGTGCACAAGGCTCGTTGGAGGCAGGGACAAGTACATGTGTCGATCCTCGGGAATGGGGTTGCTGTGTAGTTGATCTTAATCTTTACTAACTGATTTTCTAAGAAGGTACACAAAGGTGGGTTTGTTTAGTGTCTTTACGACAAGTTGGAGGTTATAACAATGAAATCAAGATGAACTACAAGTAATGAGTATAAAGAGCACTAGGATTGTCAAATCCACCACTAATTCATGTTATGTAATTCAACTAGTTTGAGTATTCTTGTTCCTGTGACATATATGGAAAGTATGTCAATTCTATCACTTATCTAAGGAGTTTCACCAAGAGATAATTCAATTATCAGCTAAAGTACCAATCCAGAGCATTAATTGTCTAGTTAAGTACAACTAGTCAAGGGATTAGCAACAATCTCTAAGGTCCGAGTCAATCACAATCAACACAGCTTTATCCTAACTACAATGGATACATGGCATTCATTGTGAGAGTAAAGCATTGGAGTACTAGAATTGAAGATATCTTATAATTTAAGCATTCAAGAGCAACTCAAACAAAGTTGAATAACATAACAGAATTAGGGTTTCATTTAAATCCTAGCAAATTGATTCGAACATGGTAAACATAATAAAACACAACTGAAATTAAACTACCATTAGAACCCTAAAAATTTCACACCCCTCTCTCATGAAGAACATCTCAATTTATATCTCTCAATCATTCAAACTTACAATTAATGATAACCCACCCCGACTTGCTCCCTCTCGCGACCCGCCTCTGGAAGCCATGCATGAGCCGTAGGAGAAAACCCTAGTTCCAACCATCTCAACCCTAGCTTCTAGGGTATGGGAGAAGCTAAAGATGGAGATGGGCGTAACTAGGGGGCGGAGCGGGCGACTATGGTGGTTGCTGCGATTCTTGCCGGAGAGGAAGGAGATGGAGGTGGTGATGTTGGTCTGCCATGGTCGGGAGAAGAAGGGGAGGTAAGGGTTTTCTCTCAAGTCAGTTTGGGGAGGAGAAAGAGAAGAGAAAGATAAATGGGGTGTTTGGTCGATGGGTAAGGTGGGTATGTGGTTTTGGTGTGGAGCGGGAGCAACGAAAAATGATGTGTAGTGTGGAGCGACCATCGGATTCAGGGGAGACCGATGCGTGGGCCGATGCGACCGTAGGATTAAAATGGATCAAATCTAACGGCTCAAAAGAGACGGGCTTGGATTCGGGTCGTGGGTCGGGTCTTGACTGCTCAAGCCCATGTCTTGTAAATGGGTTTCTTCTTGTTGGGTTGCAACTGATGCGCGCGCGGCTTTGGCTTTTTGCTCCATAGACGCTCGTCTCCAATTTTCTGCTCTTTTGGCTCCTCAATTTCTCCGAACTTTATTTACTACCTAAAAACACAAAATTAATTAGTACACATATTTATTCTTGAAAACAAAGAAAATACGTAACTGGGATAATATCTGATTTCTGAGCACAAACGATGAGTTAAATGCCAATAAATAGATGTAGAAATATGCAATATTTGGCACTCATCATCATCCAATCATGCTTGTGGAGTTGGATGACTGCGATCATATCCGGACTGGTACGGTCAGTCTGGATGCTCAATCGGGCTAGTATAATACACCGAGAGGGGCTCAATCGGGCTAGTATAACACACCGAGAGTCAGCCTGTACGGGTATTTCGTACATGGTTTCATTATAATGCTTGGAGGTTCGTGATGCTCTGTAAGAGTAACACTCAGTCGTCATGCCGCACTGATAATGAGTACAGGAAATACAAGGCTGATTGCGCATTAATTAATAATGCTAGAAATTCACAGGGTATATGGGATTGTTGCTACATGCTCCAACCTGGATGAATTTCGTGTATTCATAGAATGGGATTGTTGCCACATGCTCCATTCTAGGTGAATTAAGTGAGGGAGTATCCAACACTTATCGATGGCCTTATCTTTTACAAGATGTCAGCGCATAATTTTCTGGCTTTTACAATTTTAACCTTAAATGAAAATCCACCATCAACAGTAACATTATGGTTAAATTAGATGAATTAGAAGAAAAAAGAGAAAGAGCACTACATCATATGGAGAATTATCAGCGAAGACTGGCCAGAGAATATAACAAGCGTGTCAAAACACGCGAGTTTCAACCAGTGATATGGTATTGCGAGAAACACCAATATATCAAATGAGAAAGTGGTGGCAAGTTGGCGAAAAAGTGGGATGGACCTTATATCATCAAGGAGATAGTTGGAACAGGGGCATATAGATTAATGGATCCCGAGGGCAAAGATGTGGGCCGAGATTGGGTAGACCATGGAATAGATTATATCTCAAGAAATATTACCCATAGAAGATGGAAAGGAAAGAATAAGTTCTCAAATGTTAAATGAATGAAATGAAATGAAATGTTCCTCGACAGAGTTATTGCAAAATTACGAAAAGAATGTGCGAATATCTCGCAAATGAATTAACAAGAGATAACCAAAAATGAATGATTGAACGAATTGACAGAAATGAATGAGTGAGTGAAAGGGACGAACCTTTATGGCGTACACCCTAGTTCGCGAATGATATTTCGTAAGAGGAAAATGTAAGACCTAAAGTGCGTCATATAAGGGGGTATCTCTTGATATGGCTTAGGGAAAAGGTTACACCGCCCCTGGAACCTGAGTCATGAAAATTTGGGGCCCATGAAAGCCTCTCCGGGGGAGATACCTTGGATTTCCAACTATATATATAAGGTTATACCCTGGTTGGACGACCGAGGGTCTCTTCCAAGGAGTCAGTGTATGACCAAGGCGCCGAGGTACACGGTTGAGCCAAGAGTGACTGGGGCATTTGAAGTGTCTCGGCCATTCTTGGCAAGTCTTGGCACATGTTGCACTCGGCCCGAAGAAAACTCCACTTAGGGTGCAGTCTCGTAACCATAAACCCTATAGGTATAAGGGATAAGAGGGTCATGAAAACAATCGGTTGTTGTTAAGACCGGGATGGGAGGAGCTAGTCTTGTATGGCCGATGTACGCCTCCTTGAAGGGGAAACCAGGAGATGATAAGGTCGGCACCCTCCATTAGGGAGCTGATAAGTGTCAAAAGACGCAAATGTCATGAGGCTCTATTTTCGCAAGGAAATTTAGGCTTGTCATATTTGTGCGATGATCCCGCAGAGGCAATAATACTAACGCGAGGGTAAGACGAGATCAATGGGTCTTTACATGCAAGTGTAAAGACGTCCTGCGATTTCGTCGCAAGACGGCAATGTCATGGGGCTTTATGTTCGCAAGAACATTTAGGCCTGTCATATTGTCGCAAATGAAATATCCTCGCAGAGGCAAAAATACTAAAGAAATGATAAGACAAGATCAATGGGTCATTACATGAAAGTGTAAGGACGTCCTGCGATTTTGTCGCAAGACGTCAATGTCATGGGACTTTATGTTCGCAAGAATATTTAGGCCTGTCATATTGATGCAAAATGAGGGGTGGCAAAATAAGACCTTTAACTAGGAAGGCAAAATAAGACCACACAAAAACAATGATAAGGCAAGATCAATGGGTCATTACATGAAAATGTAAAGACGTCCTGCGATCTTGTCGCAACAGTGAATTTCAACATAAATGAAGATAATGGAATAGCAATTATTAAATACCAAAAATTATACTTGTTGAAAGAAAGAAGAGTAATACGCAGACGAGTACATACATCAAAAAAGATGATTGAAGTACATAAAGAAGCAACAGTACAAGAAGAAAGATTACAAGAGAAAATCATTTCTCAAATAGTAGCTTTTTCACCAGAAGGAGATGCTGGGTTTTCTTCAAAGAACTTTATCTATATTTTCGCTAATTAATATATTTCCAAATGAGATCCTTCTTCACATACATCTTCATTCGCGACATCATCATTGACAGCTTTATTGGGAGAGATAGTTTCTTCATTTTCGAGTTCTTTGCCACTATTATAATCATAATCGCTATCGAGGATTAGGAACTTCATCATCACTTACTTCCGAGAGGTTCGACAGATACATGATCAAGAGATTTAGATAGTAAAACATCATTCACAAGAACTTCGGCTTTAAGATGAAATTGACGAAGGAGTGCTTTCTTCTGATTTTTACTCTCTATATCTTTACAGTCATGCATGTAGTCGAATCTTCTTTCTGCCCTGTCACGCGAACGCACAAGGGAAGCAGCGAGTATTCCATTCTCTTTGCGAATTTTTGAGTAGTCGGATTTCAAAGCAGTAATAGAGGAGTGAAGCTTTTTCTCGGACTCGCAAAACAAAAAATAAAAGGAATTATATAAACAAAAAATATGAAAGCTTGATAAAGAAAGAATAGATGAGGCAGTCAACTTCTATGACTACCTTCCTTCATGCAAGAGGTAAGATGTTGGATTAAAGCCGAACAACTATTCTCCAAATGATCCATGGCATTGTCAAAATTATCTCCAATTAAACCTTTCAGACGTGATCGCCAACTTTTTCGTTGGAAACAAGTAAGGCATTTTCTTTTGCAAGGGAAGAATTGGACTTTTCTAATTTGGAACATTGATCCTTGAATTGGTTTGCCTTTACACTTAAGATTATTCTACCCCGAATAAGTTTATCCTTCTCAAAAGAACTTCTTCAAGTTGATTTCTCAAATGAGCAAAGAGATTGTTCTTGCTCTTTACATAATTTTTGACAAACATCGATTGTTGCGAGTAAATCGCCACCTTGTTTAACAGAGTTCGCTTTTCTTGAGAAAGAGTTCCATTCTCATCTGATAAAGTTTCCAACTCCAAATTAGCTTTAGTCAAAGAGTAAGAGAGGCGAGATAATTCATTACTTAATGAGTCTTGTTTATGAGCTAAATCAACATTTTCTTTAGAAAGATTATCTATTTGATCAACATAATATGTATGAAGATTATCTAATTGGTTATATTGCTCCATCCAAGCATCTCTATCAACTCGAACTTCTTCAACAATAGATTCCAACTGATATATCTCCATTTTTCGTTTCTAGTTTAAAGCTTGAAGGGCGAACAAGGGCTTGAGGTTCAATATAAAAAAAAAAAAAATGAACAATACAGAGACAAGATTATACCTTTTAATTCTTCATTCTTTTTGCGAAGATTATCACGATCCAGCGAAATATTTTGAAGTTTTTGATTCTCAAGATGGAGAATATTACATTTTGCAGTCATAGCTTGGAGATCATTCTTCAAAATGTTAATTTCTTGCTCCAAGGATGTTTGCGAAATGTATCAGGGGCCAAGATGTTTGCTCAAAATATCGCAAATATCGATTTGATGGGGTCGATGTGTCTTCTTAGCATCGTTCACAATATCTCGATAGGACTTTGAAGGCCACATCTATTCCTTCTAAATTTTCTTTAGTAAGAGGGATTTGCTCATAAAAGGAAGTAACGGTGATAGAAGAAGGAAGAGATGAGTCATCTTTTGTTAAAGGAATATCACGAGAAGAAGAAATCTCATGAAGGTTAATGACTGGAGAAATGGTAGAGGCATTAACAATGGAAGAAGAAATAGGCTCATTCGCAATGGGACTGTTATGAGGGAGTTGATCTATGAGAAATTCAGCATAGAAGTGTTATCTTTGACAAGATTTTCGCAGAAGAAACAAGTAGAGATATCTTGCGAAGATTTCGCAGAGGAGTTGTAAGTTTGAATGTAGGAAAAGTAATGTAAGGCGCAACAGTTTAGAATGGCGAGGCTTCTTGGGGGACCTATCAACATTTTTGTCATCCTCGCGAATTACAAGATAAATAAGAAACAGAGGCAACAATATTGTTATTAAAAGAATAAATGTTTCTTAAATACCTTGTTACTCGCAGGATTTCTTTTAGAGGCAAGTGGATTTCGGTTGCGAACCTGTGGAGATATTAGGTTCACAACGGTGAACTTGGTGCTAGGTTTGTTCTTGCTAAAACAAAAATGGCAGAGGAGTCATTAAAAGAAGAACAATATCGAAATAAAGCAACTTCAATAAGAGAGATCAATCACAAAATGATCAAATTCAAAGAAATTAACAAACCTTGATGCCATAGAAACAGTAACAGAAAAAATAGTAGCAGGAAAATGATGAAGAAGACGATGAAGAAAAGCAGCAGAAAAAAGTTGCAGACGGTGAAGAAGACGAAGTAAAAGAAAAGAAATGCTTTCACAAGGAATCCTCCTTTAAATAGACGAGAAAAGAGTAACCGGATAACATTAAATGTGCCGGTAAAAAGGAAATTTTAGATACGTGTAAACAATCATTCCTAAATTCACGGAATCTTGTCGGCAGAAAATTGATAGAAAACAAACGATTGCGGCATTTCAAAATATTGGTGCTCATGACATTCTCTCCTTCGCAGAGAAGACATGAGAAGAGGCAAGATGTAGGATCAGAATATCGCGACATCAATACTTCGCGAGATCAATAAACAACCGCATTGCGAGGGCGTCGCAGAAGTGTAATATAAATGACGCAATGAATGACGATACATCCAAAACACGAGAAAGATGTGAAGACCCAAATGAGATTTAGGAGAGTGGCGAGATTATATATTTTTGCACTTGCGATGTCTCGCAAGTCATTCCCGAAATAAAGGGACAAATTTAGTCATTCATCCATTGTATACTACCCTATATAAAGAGCCGAACGAACCTGTTGTAAGGGAGGATTCTTTTCAGAGTGTTAGGCAAGTCATTAGGAGAGAGAAAGTTGGTGGTGATTGTAATTTCTTTAACTCTTTTCTATTTTATCTTGTGAATCTTCAAGGAAATAATCAATAAAATCATTGTTATTCATCTTAAAAATGTCTTAGTTGTGTGGATTATTGTGAGGGGTGTAGTGTAGGATTTCCTGCAACTACACTATTGGTTATTGTTTTTGGAATCATTATGTAAAATGAAATCTTAGGGTTTTTCGTCGGGTAAGATTTTGATATCGAGTTTCATTCTCGAAGTCACCTGGTCGAGACACTGGAATGGAATGAGATAAGAATTTCTGGAGATCTTTCCTCTCTACTAACTTTCACTTTCATTTATATCTATCAAGAAGTAGTGACATGGGAGATAGCCCTGACAGATCATTGTCTTTCATTATTCTACCCGGAGTAAAAGAGGGATGTGTTGTGCCTGGGGATAAAGCAAAGAGGAATACTCAAAATAATGTCAGTAGTCAAAATTAGATTAAATGCAGCATATAGATGAGTCACTTCGACATATAGATCAAGAATAAGGCTCGGCCAGTCCTGGGTCGCATAAGTTTTGTATTTAGTTCGTAGCAAGAAGAAACTCGTGGCAAGGGGAAAACAATTTGGAAGTATGTGGCACCATCTCGATATCTTGAATTTGCAACCATCAGTAGCAAAAATAATTTCAATTCTAGAAGTGAAAAAGCGGGGGTACAACAACCACACCCAACTAATTCGTTCAAAGAATCAGTATGGACTAAACTCCAATATAATTCAAAGCACCAAGTTACTCGAGACTCAATCGATATATATTAAAGAGCTTTATCTCTTTCTCAACACAACTAGTAAATCAAACATATAAAAATCCGGGAACCTGATTGTTATGAGAATAACTCGGATGGTACCAAAGACCAATGTCCGAGTGTCAATCAAGTCATATCCAGCAAACAAGGTCGGATTTATCAATTATGATTGAACTACGCACAACCTGTGATATTTCAATTATATAAAGAAAATATAATGTGGAAAAGAAATAACACAAACACCATAAATTTTGTTAACGAGGAAACCGCAAATGCAGAAAACCCTCGGGACCTAGTCTAGACTTGAACACCACACTATACTAAGACACTACAGACTCTAGCCTACTACAAGTTAACTTCGGACTGGAATGTAGTTGAGCCCTAACCAAGTCTCACACCGATTAAGATACAGTCGTGTTCCTTACGCCTCTTGAATATCGCAAGACTCTTCGCACTTGATTCCCTTAGTTGATCTCACCCATAACTAAGAGTTTCTATGACCCAAAGTCGAAGACTATAAACAAATCTGTCTCCCACAGATAAGTCTATTCTGGTTGTTGTTTCCGTCTTAAGATAAAGATCAAGGTGTACAGGAAACTCAACTAATAATCCGGTCTTATACTCTTGAAGAGCATCCTAGAAATATTAGTCACCTCACAATAACCTAACTGATTAATGTAAAGTTATTGCGGTATCACAAGAGTCTGAGACGAAGAACTGTTGTGAATACTTTTAATATCTTACCTATCAGATATAAATCTCGAGAAAAACTTAGAGAAGATTAAACTCAATACGATAAAAAAAATTAAGATTATAATACGCAACTACATTGAAAATAGTTGGATCTGGCTTCACGAATCCCAAATGAAGTCTTTAAGTCGTTAACCCTAATAATGGTTTTCAGAAGAACTATAAACCTAGGTTAATGGAGAATGGACTCTAGTTTGCAACTAGGACACACGAGAGTGTCGGGATTAGGTTTCCCAGATGCTAGAGTTCTCCCTTATATAGTCTTTCAAATCAGGGTTGCTTACAATCAAAGCTAAGATAACTTAGTACTAAAGCAATTAATATCCACCGTTAGATGAACTCCTGATTTAAGATTCAAGCTAAGTTTGCTTAGAAAATAAGCAATCAATCTCCACTGTTAGATGGTATTAGCTTGATACACACAAATGAAATATACCTATATTTAGATATGGGTGAACCGTACCTAAACGTGTATAAGTTGGCTCAATAACAGTTAACCGAAGTTAGCCATATGAACACTTTTAGCTTAGCCATATTCATCTAACACTTCTAGAAAAAATATGATAATCAATCAATCATGATAGATAATCAAATGAATCTAAATGTGCTTTAAAAGAGTTGTTCAAATGTTCGCTATCCCATAGAAATATCCATGAACAATTTGAAACATATTCGGCTTGGTTTGTAATTGTTCAAAGTACTTATACGAGAACCAATTCATGAACATAATGTCACGGTTTGCAAAACAAGTTCGTATACCTTAATTCATTAAAGTTCCAGGAACTTTAGTTCGCAAACAAACCTGAGTTCATGAGTATGAGATGTCATACTTACCGATTTTAGAACCTACCCACTATATTCGCAAACTGAGTACGCGAACCACAGTTCTGGACCTTGCCTAGTCTTGCCGTTCGAAAACACTATTCGCAAACCACAGTTCCGGACCTTTCGCAGGTAAACCCGTTCGCAAACACAGTTCGCAAATAAGAGTTCCGGACCTGAACTAGTACTTCACAGTTTGCATACTATGTACGCATACTGTGTTGTAATCTAGACATTGGTAGTAGTTCTAAAACTCTCATTCAATCATTGAAACATCCTTGGAAGACAACAATGGTAATCTTACACATACCACTAGCTTCAAGTAATTTTCAAATGATTAATTGATCAATACGAAACTTTTGAAGTTAACATCAAATGATTGTGTCACACAAATCATGTAAGATGTTCAAGGTAATTTTCACATGATCATCTTGACTTAATATTTAGCTTCGAACAAATGAATTTTTCACAACCAAACTTGTCAAGTAGATGATGAAGCTTTGTAAGCTTTAAACTTGTATTTCTAATACACTTCGTAGTCTAATTCCCTAATACTATGATCATAAGATCATCTCTCACTACTAGAGTAATATGTCCAATACATAGCTTCGCAGTTATGTTTTCAATATAGCACGACTTGAAAGATACGTTAGGAATGAAACAATTCAAGTCAATATTAATAACCTCAAGAGGAAGGATGATGTCGTCGTTGTAGTTCGTTACTTCTTCACGTTCTTCAGGTCTCCGAGTAATACTTGTATGTCTCAACATTCCTAGACTTTCTAGTCTAACCTAAACGAAGTTGTCTCTAGTACATAATCAAGCAACTCTTAGATGAGTTTTGACACACCAAAATATGAAAATCAAACTTGACATACCAACGCTTGGTGGGTTCAACCGAGCTATGCTCTAACATGTTCACTATCTCATAGAAATATATATGAACCATTTAAAACATATTCGGTTTGGTTTGTAATTGTACAAAGTACTTTTACAAGAACCAATTCATGAACATAATGCCACGGTTTGCAAAGCAAGTTCACATACCTTATTTCATTAAAGTTCCAGGGATTTTAGTTCGCAAACGAACCTAAGTTCATGAGTATGAAAAAGTCATACTTACCGATTTTAGATTCTAACCACTGTGTTCGCAAACAGAATACGCGAACAACAGTTTGGACTTTGGCCTAGTCTTGTCGTTCCAAACAGAGTACGCGAATCACAGTTGCTGACTTAGCCTTGTCTAGTCGTTCGCAAACAAAGTACGTGAACCATAGTTCCGGACCTGAACTAGAGCTTCACAATTCGCATACAAGGTATACATACTGTGTTATAGGCATTGGTAGTAGTTCTAAACTCTCATTCAATCATTGAAACATCCATGGAAGACAACAATGGTAATCTTACACGTACCACTAGCTTTAAGTAATTTTCAAGTGATTAATCGATCAAGATTTAAACTTCCAAAGTTAACATCAAATGATTGTCTCACACAAATCATGTAAGATGTTCAAGGTAAGTTTCACATGATCATCTTGACTTAATATTTAGTTTCCAACAAATAAATTGTCTCAAACTAAACTCGTCAAATAGATGATGAACTTAGCTAAAGCTAAAAATCTTCCAACATGTATTTCGAGAAATATATAAACGAGATAAACTCGGCTCGAAATTTCAATTGTGTATAATGTAAAAGTCTATATAGTTATACGACTTAGTCTCTTTAGAAGATAGAATAGAATAGACTTCTGAGTGATAGATAAGTTTTAGTCTCCGCATAGCTTTTGTTGATGAAGTTCCTCCAAGCTCTTCAGTAGATCTTCTTCTTCAATTGGTGAATGTCGTGAAGTCTAATGCTCAACTACACACTTATATCCTAATCCGAGACATAACTATAAGTAGATTAGAAATCAAGTATATAGTTTTGATCAACTAAACTTGACAAACAAGCTTGAGATAGCAACACTTGCGAGTTCGAACGAGCAAGTGCTCTAACAGAAGATAAACCCTAATAGGTAAAAACACATTACATCTTGATCCACTATTTTCCATTTGTATTTTGATTTGTAGTTAAACAAAGAATAGTGAACAACTTTAATGATTTTATATCGCCACAAAACCCTAATTTTGATTAGTTACCATCACGGTTAGAGGCGGATGAGAGCAATAGTGATTTTATATCACCACAAAAACTCTAATATTTATTCTTTACTTGCATTTTTTTATTTCAACTTTTCTGACACTAGCGTTGCAAATGTTTTAGATCTTATTTGTTAGTCATAGTTTTCACTTGGACTTAAGAAATAACACTCAATAATTAACTGGAATTATATAATATTTTCAGGGTTCAAATGCAAGTGTGGAGCTTCAAGATAGATCGTCATATTTGAGGGTTTTTTGTGTTATGTGGATCATGTAAGTAATTCTAAATATAGCAACACTTTATATCTTGATGTATATATTGAAGTTGTACATATAATTTGAGGACAATTTAGAGAATTGTGAGTGAAAGCTGAATAAAGCTCGAATTCTAGAGCTTCTGGCCCCATT
The DNA here is from genome assembly GCA_023531295.1 of Papaver armeniacum. Classification (NCBI taxonomy): domain Eukaryota; kingdom Viridiplantae; phylum Streptophyta; class Magnoliopsida; order Ranunculales; family Papaveraceae; genus Papaver; species Papaver armeniacum. Next base: position 65,066 of record JAJJWW010010257.1, on the reverse strand, counting down.
TCATCGATTATAATCAATAGAAATCATGAGTTTTGAGATCTTTTCGGTGTTTTTTTCCGTGCGCGAAATGGGTGATGACTACCTTCCCACTAAACTCGAAAACTTATGCAACATCATTTGCAGCTCAAAAAACTAAAATCTCAAAGTTTTGTTGGGACACCTACAAAGTATCCTTGCCACTTCGTTTCCTTCGTCTTATCTTCTATTGCCTTGTTGTTTTTTTACAGGGTTTTAGAAGACAATTTTTGAAGGGTGTTACTTTTCATTTTGGAATAAGAAGGACAAAAAAACAAAAACGCGGAAAACGACGAATAATCGTTTTTGTTTTCATTTTCAAAAATAGAAAATTGAGAAAACACGTTTTATAAAAGCGCTAGGGCTTAACCCGTGTCGTAATGGCACAGCAAGGCTCGATAATAAGTTATTTCATGTGTTCTGATTTTGATTCATGTCGTTCGTCTGCAGTTATTAAATAACATGACAATTGAATTAATTTTGACCGAGTTTACTTTAACATCAAAACGATTAACCAAGTTTTATTCTTTATGACGTTACATGTTTGTAGCGTCATGGAATTAACATAGTTTATTATTACTCACCGATACCGCCACTACCACAAAACCGTATGATACTATTTCTTTTTCCACCACCACCACCTAGTGGCGGAACCAAGGATTAACTAACCTGGCTCTAGTCCCCCTTAAAATTCTAATAACTATATAAAAAAAATCTAATTTTATCTTATAAACCGTACTTAGCAAGTCTTTGCACGATATGGAACTGGTTTAACCACGATTTCCCACTTTCCACTCTTTCACTACAACAATCGTCACACTCATTGGGATCAATGTGTCTACTATTCTTGCAATATAAATAAGTTTCTGAATCCACGATTAAAAAACAACAATTTTGATCCACAAGAAATTATCACTCAATTAATCAGAACTTATATCATCCGAACTCAACAGTTCACAAAACTTGCAGAAACCTTCAACACATTCATAATCCTAGATCATCATTGATCTCACACACTTCTCAGCTTCCCTCCTACATATCGACCCTCATCCCTCTTTGTGACCGGGTTGAATATAGAACATCCATTATCTTGTTTTAGGCCGGAGTCCTACAGATTAATATCTCAAACTCAAAGCACTCATGTGTAGTGCATCTGTTTGAAAAAGGTTTAAGTAATTTGCTTGGTCGAGGAGTCTCCGTCCGCACGCTCGTCTCTTCACTTTCCTAAAAAAACAGCAAATCATTTTCACCCATCAACACGAGGAAAACTAAAATCTTGTAGAAAACCCCCGGGACCTAGTCCAGATTGAACACACACTAATTATAAGTTGTTACACCAATTACCTACTACCAATTCAGACTAGATGTAATACCTACTTCAGTTGTATTCGCGCACCTGTAGAACTCCTAGCAGAACACCAACTCCCTTTAGAAATACTTCTCGTAAATCTTCTAGAAGAACACCAATTCTCTTTAGAAGATACTCTTGAAAATCTTTTAGCAGAACTTTTATTCTCTTTAGAAGATATTCTCCAAAGAATTAGGTTACTAACCTTAAACCCTAATTGAATCTTCCTCACAAGATCACCTAGAAATAATCTAGAAATATCATGATCTACCAAATCTAGGGTTTATGAAAAACACCTAGGAACATGTTCCGTAACTATCAAACAAGATAGCTTGCCCGTGCTTTACGATCCCCAAGTAAAAATCTTTTGAAACCTCACTCTTGTTCGTGAAGAACAAATATATGGAAAACAACCTTATTCAAAAAGTGGGGGTCTAACAACCACACCCAATATTTTGTTTGGCGATATGTATGGACTAACTCCAATATAATTTCAAGAGAATCAACTAGACAGTCAGACTCTGAAAAAACGGGGGTCTAACAACCACACCAAATAATTCGTTTGGCAATCTGTATGGACTAACTCCAAATAAATTCCAAGAGAATCAACTAGACAGTCAGAATCAATCAAGGAAAATATATCCAAGAGTTATATCTCAATTTCTCAATACAATCTGCAATCGAACAGAAAGAGTTATGTGAGCCTGATTGATATGAGAAAATACTTGAACAGTACCAAAGACCAATGTTCAAGTGTCAATCAATTTATATCAACAACCAAAGGTTGGATTATCTAATTGATTGAACTACGCACAACCTGTGATATTTCAATTATATAAACAAGTATAATGTGGAAAATAAATAACACAGACACCAGAAATTTGTTAACGGGGAAACCGTAAATGCAGAAAAACCCCGGGACCTAGTCCAGATTTGAACACCACACTGTATTAAGCCGCTGCAGACACTAGCCTACTACAAGTTAACTTCGGACTGGAATGTAGTTGAGCCCTAACCAATCTCACACTGATCAAGGTATAGCCGCGTTCCTTACGTCTCTGAATCCCAGCAAGAATATCAAATGTGTATAATGTAAAAGATACATCAGATGTGTATGATGTAAAAGTCTATATAGCTATACGACTTAGTCTCAACAGGAGATAGAATCGAATAAACTTCTGAGTGATAGATAAGTTTTAGTCTCCACATACCTTTTGTTGCGGAAGTTCCTCCAAGCTCTCCTCAGTAGATATTCGTCTTCAATCGATGAATGTCGTGAAGTCTAAAGCTCAACTACACATTCCTAATCCGAGACATAGCTATAAGTAGACTAGAATTCAAGACTTATAGTTTTGATCACCTAAACTTATCAAACAAGCTTGAGATAGCAACGCTTGCGAGTTTGACCGAGCTGTGCTCTAACACTTATGCAACCAAACACAATTTTTCAAGAGGTAGGTCATGTGGTTGCATGAAACCTTTATTTGTAGTTTATGATTAGGACTAAGTTGCTTGGAAACAAAGCTACCTTGTTTAGGAAAGGAAACACCAAGTATTTGGCTAACAAAGCCCTTTAATCACGTATTTCCCGTTTTAGTCTGCGAACTATTTCAAAAAGTTTGTGTACAATTTCTTATTCACGAATTGCCTTAGCAACACACAATAAGTGTTGCTTTATTAAATCATTCATAACTTCTTCGTTATAACTCAGAATTGAGTGATTATTGGCTCGCCCAATTCGTATTCTCATTCACTACAACATGAGGACCTTTCCAGGGATAATTGTCATTCCCATTAAAGTTTTGGGCTCAAATATCCTCGAGTTTATACATAAATGTATATATACCGCCATAGAAATTGTTCCTTAGAGTGAGCACTTGTTTTATAGATAGAGAGGTAGAATAAACAAGAGAATCAAGTATTTGTTACTAACCTTCAATGAAGTTCTTCATAGATGTCTTCATGAGTCTTCAATCTTCAGTCTTCAAGGATAGCTATGATTCTATACTCTACTTCTTAAACCTAATCTAGTCTGAAACTGACTTTAGTAAACTAAATCAAGAATGCGTTTTTCATCTAAATTTGACAACTAACTTGACATACCAATGCTAGTAGGTCCAACCCAGCATTCTTCTAACAAGTGAATTAATAGCTCGACTTGTGATCTTCATTATCTCGATTTCCAGGTCTCGACTCTGATAGCCATGGCCTTGTGTTCGCTTCTTGCTCCAGAACTCATGTTTTTCATGTGTCACGATATTAGTTGTCTCATTCATATTCGTTGTTGACTCATTATCTTCAGTCCGTGCTCGAGCTGAGAACTTATTATCCTTGACTCGACCCGAGCTCTTTCTTCGCTCCGAGCTCAATAACCTTACAACTGTCAGTTGTTGGTAGATGTTATATTTTGTCATCTACAATGCCTCTATATTATATATCATACTTTGTTTTCACCTCAGAATTTGTTTTTTTATCTCTAACTTTTTTCTTCCAAGATGTCTATCAATATTGGAGGTCTGGTTTTTTGTTTCTAATATTAATTTGCTAAGCTTTTTAGTTTAAAATGGTATATACAGTAGAAACTCTTTTAATTAATACTCGATTATTTAATAAACTCTCTTAAATAACATTTTTGGCCGGTCCCGAGTCGGGGACAACGTGTCAAATTAATAATTCGCTAAATTATAAGATAATACTTTTTTGATTACCTATATAGGTCCCATATGAAATATAAATTAATAATGCATTATATATAATACATTAATGATTTGCGAAGACTATTTGAAAAATGATTTAACTGTCTTCTATTTTTTGCTAAAATCAATATAGCATTGAGTTTCATCTCTAATTTTTCTTATCATTGAACGAATTTTTGGTGTGGTTTTCTCATAGCTCAACAAGAAATTATTAAATGTGATTGCCGCTTTAATAGCCTCGTTTCGTGAAGGGGGATCTATTGTAGAACTTTCATCATCTTCTTCCACATCTTTATCAGTTCCCATAACGTTCTCGATTATTTCTTCATCACCAACAATCGTAACTTCATTTTCTTCCGGATAATTTAGGACATCTTTGACATTCATTGAATTGCGATAGCCCAACTTCTCGATCAAATTTTGCAAGTCTTGAGTGATTTCATTGTCTGTATGTTCATCCAAATTGTCTAAACTTCTATTATCTGTTGATCGAAGTTTACAATGACGAAAGCAGTTTGCAAGTGTACTTGTACGAACATCGACAATCCATGCTGAAATTGCAAGATTCATTGCATCTAACACATTTATTTTTTCTGGATTTGACGCCCCTAATTCATAGCCTTCCAAAAGACCTCTATAAAGTCGACGACAATAATGCATTTTAAAAGCTCGTGTAATCCCTGCGTCAAAAGGTTGAATTTTTGAAGTTGTGTTTGGAGGCAAAAAAAAAAAAAAACCAACATTTTGCAGTCCTTCAATATGATATGATATTTTGTTTGTAGAGAAACTAATTATTTGATATGAAATTTATCTATAAGTTAATAATGTATTAATTAATATATAAATTAATAATTATTAATTTATCGGTGAATTAATATCTCGCTTAATTAATAAATTTTAATGGTCCCGACATCATTAATTTATAGAGTTTCTACTGTATATGTGTGTGTGTGTGTGTGTGTGTGTGTGTGTGTGTTATTCTGTATTTTGTTTTACAAATGAGGATCTAAAAAATTACAAGTAATATCAGATGAAGATGTTAATGCGTGTTTACTAGGTAAACGATAACCGCATTTAATGGTACTTTCGGGTTTTTTAGTTTATTCACTTTGCATATAACAATGTTAGTTATGTTTACTCTCTCTGTTTTTTGTTATAATGTTGGACTAATAGATTTGTTTGTTTTTGTCAAGTCTCCGGACATTAAGGAAGACATTAAACTTAAAGATGTTACTGTGAGATTACCAGGTAAACTTTACCACAATAACCATTAGTTTCTCTGATATCTTTAGAATTTGAACTATCGAATTCATTTTCTAAAAAAGGATTGTCATAGATATATTCTAATCCGAAGGCATGATTAAGATCTTATCTGAGTTAAGTCATCGATTATGAAATAAAGAGTTTGACGAAACAGAATAAAACCTCTTAAAATAAATTGTTTTAGAAATTGGTTATGTCCGTAGGTGATGATCAAGCTTCGTCACACTGAAGATTCTTACGAAGCCCGACGTCGAAAACGATTCACATAATTTGATGCGTATGTACGTATGCATTAATAGGAATTGCATTGACCCAAATAACCTTATACATAAATGAAGAAACTGATTAATGATATTTTCCTCTAAAATAAGCGTAAATTTTTTCTATGACAATAACGATAAATAAACGCATTGTCCAAAAAAAAAACTTTAAATAAATGCAATATAAATGATAATCCCAAAACAAGGCAAGGATTTGGAGATTTTTTTCCCCCTTTCGGCAATCTCCTTAAAAATCTCCCTTTAAAATTTTCTTTTAAATCTTTGCTAATCACTCCTTATATTTTTCCTTTTCTAACCTATTATTTTAACGTCTGAGAACAAACAACCATCGTTAAGTCGTGAAATATTTTTTATCTTTTTTGTTCCCGATTCAAAAAAAGAAATTTTGCTCAACCATGGTTATCTAGAGCTTAGACTGTATTCTTTTGCAAGCTTCAAAAAATTAAAAATCCCAATTATTAACATCCGATAACAAGATTCTTCACGTTTAAGATATTTAGTGATATTCGCAATTTTACATATTAGAATAGTTGTGTTTTGTGAAAATCGTAATTATCACCAGCTTACTAAATTTTCATTTATCACACTTTTATGATAACTGAAGTTTTCAGACATTGGAATAGTTGTGTTTTATGAAATACGTTATTATCACCGGCTTACTAAAATTTCATTTTTCACAATTATCACTAGGTTATTAAATTTTCATTTATCACACTTTTATGATAACTGCAATTTTCAGATATTGGAATAGTTATGTTTTATGAAATACATAATTATCGCCGGCTTACTAAAATTTCAGTTTTCACGATGTTAATTGTGATTTTCACATATTGATTTTTCACTAGCTTACTAAAATTTGATTTTTCACAGTTTTAGTGATGTTACATTTTCTGAAAATCGAATCTTTTTCACAGTTTTAGTGATGACTGCAACTTTTAAAATTTGTTACATTTTGTGAATATCAAATCCCGGTTCTCAAATACAGTGATAGTTGCGATTTTTACTCGTTGGAGTTAGTTGCATTTTGTGAAAATCACAATTATTGAAAAGAGATCAAGTTGAAGGCAGCAAAATTAAATAAAACAAACCATGTCCAAATTCCGTTGACACTTGGGATCCTAAAATAACGAAATATTAAATGTGTTACTTTACCATGAGATAATTAACTTAATTAGGATCCTGAAAAGCCGAATCTTAAGTATATTACCTTATATAATTAAATCAATTAACTGTAATTGACCCGATCTAATGCAAATATAAATTTTTACAGATAATAAAATCTAATGATTGCTGGATATCTATTTTGATTCCCACAAAAGGAAAGAGAAATGAGAGAAACGACCTACAAATAACGCACATAAATTGACCGGTTATCATTTTTTTTTTTTGATATTTTTGTTAATACGAGGTTAACCTAATCTGCTGAAAATGTGATTAACTCATCAATCTAAAACTTAATGATGTTATGTTTTCACATTTAAAAATATCTGTTGAAAACACATTTGATTCAGGCATTTTATCGAGCAAGTAATGCATCAACGAACCATCATAGTCTAGATACATTTGAATCAATTTGGTGTTTACAAAGGGGTTTGAACCAGACCCATGGACTATAATTTGTTGATGGACTTGATTTCCTTGCTACAATGCTTTCAAATTGATGTGACGTTGTTGTACATCATTCCCATTGTGAAGGGGATAAAACACTTGTATGGGTTCTGAAGAGCGGCGAGATTCATCTTTAAGGGATTCATTTTCACATCTAATTTGAATTAGCTAAAGCTTCTTTATAATCAAAAGGAATATGGATTTGGCATGTAATTACCAAACACAGGGAAAGTTGTATCACTTTTCGCCTTCATGCCTCAACGGGCACCAAGTCAGAATCAGAATTTGACAATGGGACAATAAAGCGGACCATAGCCCGTTAGAATTATGAGCTTGTTGGATATTCAATTATAAACTTGCCTTGAATAAAAAGCGGGGCAAAAATCATAGGTTCAATGTAAGCAAAGAGCTTACATACCTAACAAAACTAACTATTTGAAAGTAACTGTGAATTGAGTGGACAATAAATTCAGATGATGGTTTGGCTTGTTAGAAAATATGAATTTGTAACTTGTAAGTTTCCAATTTTCATGTTTATTGTGTTTTTCCCCACTTCAAGCGCCACTGGTGGAGTTAGTAGTTCTGTTGTTTTCAGTATTATACTTTACATTCACGTAGTAAAAATATTTAGAAACTATACCAAACTGTCACTGCTTTCATTTGTGATCTTTCAAACCATGATTTCATCAATTCCAGGGTCTCAAGAAGCGTTGATCATCCGGACTGACCATATCAGTCCGGATATGATCTGATCGCAGTCATCCAACTCCATAAGCATGATTGGATGACCCCAGATCAATTCCATCACCCCCAAGCAGGTATGGAATACCCACGGCCGACCCCCGCATGGTCGGCCATTGGCCTAGCTTGCCAAGAAACCGTTCATACCAAGCATTATGGACTAAAACCCTAAATTAGGGTTTGCGGCATATTACATGTGTTGCAAAGCGGTCTCAACCATCCATCTTCGCAGTATAGATGGAGGGTGTAGATGTAGACCTAAAGGGCCCAGAGCATGTCAACACGATCACCGTGGGACCGCCTACACACTTGACCAATCGGTCAAAACCAACAATGTTTGGTCGTGACAAAATCGTCACCCAAACAAGAGATCGGCGCACGGCTTTGAAAGCCAAAATTAGGGTTTCAAGCCATCACGCGCGTCCATCTTCTTCGGCACGAATGGAGGGTCACAGACAGATTAAGCAAGGGCCGGTCATACCAAAGATGACCACCGTGGGCCCATCTACCTCCTCATGTGTTCGGCCAAGGCATATCATGCCCGGTTAATCCAAAACGTGCGTCCAAACTAGCATGGCCACGCCTCCCAAACCACAAACCGATCTCGACCGCTCAACTTCACCGGATGATTTGAGTGGCTTAGATCACGCTTTCACGATATTCGGGTATAGTCATGAACACCAACTACCATCTTCACGTCAAACCCATCGACCAAGACCGACCAAATTAGGTCGTCTTGGAACGCGCGCCGGAAAAAGCATGATGCGCGGCCTTTGCGGCATCAATTTCCTATTGCAAAATCGATCTCAACCACTCCTCTTTGCCTGGTCAAATTGAGTGGCCTAGATCGCACCTTCATGGGACAAGTGAGACATGGACGTGTACACCGGCATGCTATCTACATGCACGCCCTGGCTCGGTTCTCTCCAAATCCCTTTCCATGCTCGGTTTGACCAAGTCAAGAGTGATGCTTGCGCACCTCTTCAAAAACCCTAATATTCATTAACGGTCGCAGATGAGTGTCTCAAAGATCATCTAATCCGTCCAACTTTACCAAACTTGGTTATACAACCCTCGTCGAGTTATTTGGTCATGAGGCGTTATTACCCATCACTTTACCACACCATAATGCAAGCACTGCATAAAATACACATGATACTTCACAAGTATCGACTTTCCTGAATAATACAAGTTCAATTCAAAGATTACATGCTATCTTTCGTGGATCCACGATCCACACATTCCGACATCAATCATGTCACAAACTGGGGGATACATACCGGGTATTGGTCTCGGCGGTTTACACGTCGTGCAATGCGTGGCAACGCGCCATCACAAGAACGTGTCGGGAAGTCATGGACGGTTAGAGATGAACAGGAGAAGTGGGCAAGACTGGTCGTGTGGCACCGACGCATAACTCCACTACTCCATCACTCCACTTCCTCCACTTCCCACGAGAGACGTGAATAAGGCTCAATGACTTGTATAAATAGGTTCTCCGCCCTATTTCAAACAACAAGGCAAGTCCAGACGAGACATAAAACCAAATGTTAATACAAAACGTATTCAAACACCCAGAGCTTGCTTGCATCAATCATAAGCCTGCTCACCTTTCTGTTACAAGTCATAAGCAAGCCAACACCTTCACAATCTCAACACCTTATTCGCTTCCCTCCCTAAGATCAACCCCATCTCCTTCATTTTGCGACCGAAACAAGTCTGGAACGGCCATTTCTTGGTTTAGGCCGACTTGCACAGATTGATCTCTCGAATCTACAAGCACTCACCGCAGTGCATTTGTTTAAGGTTTAGATTCATTCCTCATCCACACCCCAAATTACCAAATTCCGCAGGAGTAGTTTTCACCCATAAACAATTGGCGACCACAGTGGGAGGTTAATCTCTCGGTTGTAAAGTCAATTTCTTCAAAATCCGATTCAATTTTATCAATTTCAAAAAGGGTAGATCTTAGAATCAATTCAATCAACAATTCATTTCAAGATGGTGGAATTAAGGTCTGGATCAGCAATCAATTCTGATGGGGCTAGTGTGGATAACAATCCTGGTGTCGAAGTACCTGTCAGTGGAGCTACCGTAGCCAACACATCTCGAGGAGCCATTACCTCTATCACCAACACTAGCGGAGCAGGAGACATCCCCGTAGGTGTAACGCCTCCCATCACCGTGAGCCGAGTAGCAAATCCCTAAGCATCTCCTCCGGTAACGCCTCCAAAGTGGTCACCGTAGCAACAACTTTCACTCCCCATCAGGACGAGGAGCCTGGAGGCACAAGAGGAGGACCACCGTCTATTACCGTTGCAGACTTGATGGAGAAACAGGAAGTTCTTGCTAAGACTCAAACAGATATGGCCGCAACTCATAAGGAGGTACTCACTTTCCTCAAGACCTTGACTGAACGATTGCCGCAGGATTCACGTCAATCTTTGGAGCCAACAATAAATGCCTTCAATTCACTCTGAGCAGGCGTTTCCACTCTGCCCACATGAGTGAAGAAGCTCGTGTTGCTCCTGAATGTTCAAGAGAAAGGGACCAGACACCCAACTTCATCACACGTGAGGATCTAGAACGACTCCTTCAAAGCCGAGGCAAAGGAAATCTGACGGATGCACACCAACACCAACCTCCATACCCTCAAGATATGCAACGAATCCCTCTTCCAAGAGGTTACATCTCTCCCCAGCCTCCCTCTACGACCAGTGCGGTAATGCTCGTGAACATGTCTCTCTTGGAATCCTTGGGGGAACATGAATACAATCATGTTCTCATACCCGAAAGAATTCTCAAATCACTTACGGGGAGGGCGACACCTGGTACAACAACATCGCGCCTAACAAAGATATCCAACTCGGAGCGAGATGGTCAGTGCTTTCTGACGAAAGTATTTCTTCATGTCTCAACAAATCACCTTCTCGATCTAGGAAGAATTCTTCACGAACAACGAGCATCCTAACGACTTCGTCAAAAGGTTCGAACTCAAGCGCTGGATTGTCATGACCTGAACGTCACCGAACGACAATTGGTGGAGTTGTGCATCAACGGGATGATACCCATATACCGCGCTCCGTTAGAGAATCCGGGCTTTCAAACGTTCTCCGAACTCCACGAAGCCGCCAAGCGTTCAAAGAACAATCGCACCAAAGATTGCTAGAAAGAACCAGAGTCGTTCAAGTGAAGATTCACGTGAAAGTCGAGGGAGCAGCGTCTCACGAACAAGCAATACAACACTTTGGTCCTTCGTGAGTGTAGTGGGTGGAGGAGAAAAAGGAAAGCTCCAAAGACGGAACAACAAACCAAGCGGACATCCCCGCACACAAGACTTCGTCTCGAAAAGGAGCAGACAAAACTCCCGCACTAAACACTAAAGACACGGGTTTTCCTTTTCCCATGAACGAAGTGATAGAGCTCTTGGAAGCGTGGATCCAAGATGACGCCGTAAAGCCGCCCCCTATCGACGTCCTCCAACCGAGGAAGAAATGGCGGATCCCAGATATCATTGCTACCACAGGTTCCTCCATCATCCAACCAAAGATTGCAACAGGTTGAAACAAATATTCAGGGAAAAGGTAGAGACAGGGAACTCCAGCTTTGGAAACGAGGGTGTTCATAGAGACCCTTTACCTATCGTGAACCGTATGATTTCGGGGGGATTCTGCTCGTAAGACCGTACAATCTATGATGGAGCACATATGTGAAATCTTGTACTTCTCCAAAGGACAGCGTCAAGACATATTTGCGGCCCTCAACCACGTTGTGTCGTAGGCGTTTGCATCCAAAAGTAGCAGTCCAGAACCCCATCTTTCCCGAAAGACATGAGCAATGGAAACTGGGGACTCCTAACCGTCACTCGTTTGAGAAACGTTGAATTCGATAGCGTGTTAATTGATACGGCTTCCGAATTTAACATCATTACTGTCAAGACCTTGAGAGCGGCAAAGATTTCGAAGCAGGAAGCTACTCGTCACCCAACTGTAGTTAAAGATTCAGCAGAGAGCTTAGAGATGCATATGGATACATTGATCTTGAAGTCAAATTGGGTGATGCCTCGACGCAAGCAAAGTTCTACATAATCAAAGATCATCCCAACTACGACATGATCCTAGGGCGCTCTTGGATACAGGACAACAAAGCCATACTGGAAGTCTGTCCTCTACCGGTTTCGGTACCTGAAAGAAACTCCAACACGCCTTCTGGACCTCCTGATGATTGTTTGCTGCCTGCACCCGAACGTGCCGCCGTGACACAACTTCCGGAGAGCCTATCGGCATACATTGAAAGGTCCCGATGTCAAGTAAGTCTCACCACACAACTCTCTTTGCAACCTACCGCCCTCATTCTCGATAAGTCCTGGGGACTGGCTCCAATCAACAAACCAACCCCGGCTAAGAGATGTGAATGGGAGGCCGGCCCTTTCAAGCCTTTTATCAGGAGCGTGGAAGCTGTTTTAGTCAAAGACGATGAGGCCAAGGTCCAAGTATCTGCACGACCAAACCCGTTTGGAATTGGAGACCCAGTGACGAAGGCGACTACGTTCAAAGTTGGGAGCGTGACGGTGAAGATGACCACTCCACCCGACTTGCCTACCGAAAGAGAAGATGAACCGCACACAGTGCAGATGTTATCCTAGGCGGCTACTGCAAACTCATCAACGCTGATAAACTAGAGGGCATAACAATTCACTCACGATGGCTCAAACCCTACCGAACTTAAGATACTTTGTGCTACCACTTTCCAAAGATCCTCCACTCTTAAAACGCTGTGCTATTTTTCCAGCGTGTTTCCTTTTTACGCTTTCATGTCATACTTGTAATTCCTCCGTAAAATGATTGCAATACTTGCATTCACGCTAGGGTTCCAATTTTCAATTCTCAATTTAATTGAAGTATTATTTCCATCTGAGAACCTCCCTACCCCTGAAAACACAAAGCCCTGAGTCGACCTAAATCAACACACTAAGCAAGAAAGGAAATCCTAAACAAACATCTCATGGGAAGAAGGAAATAGAACGTGTGCACAAAAGGAAAATGATTTGAGCCATCTACCCCAAGAAAGCCAAGAAGATCTTGTATCGAGCACAGTCCGTGGATATTCCATTATAGTATTACTTCTTTTATCACTAAGGATTACGTGTGAAGGCGCACCCTTGCGATCGAGAAGGTTCGGTTGCAGTCTTGACAAAGGATTATAAAAGAAAAACTTTATTCAAACAATCAAATGGAGGAAAAACCTTGAACCCGGCCGCCACCGAGTACAAGGAAGATGTTCAAGTGTACAAAATATACTTGGAAAGAAGAAAAAAGAAAAGAGGTTTTAGTCGTCAAGAGGATCGACATCGCCTGCACCACCGCTGGCTTCCGCTTCAGCGCCACACTGTTGATGCTCCTCCCTCCGAATCTACCTCAACTTCCGCATCGTGCACCTCCGCAAAGAGACACTCCATCCCAACATCACCAGCGGGAGCATTAAAAAGCGCATCAACATTAGGAGCCGTACCAATTGCTTTCAGATGTTCAGATTCCTCTGTGTCGGAGTCAAGAATTATCACGCCGTCCTAAACCGTGTAATCACACTTGCCTTCATTCGGAGGTCATTCATGCTCAACTCTCCGCCTCTTCAACCTCGCTGCAAATCTCTCTGCCCTTGCGATTACTAGTGTCTGCAGTGTTTCCTCGCGCCTCCACCGCTCTTCCATGTCAATCGCAGCTGAAAGTGCACAGATACGTTCTCTGGCAATACGAAGGTGGGAGATAGACATCCCCGATAAAGACGACCGACTTCGCGGGTGGAAGATCGATCTTAGCCATTACTTCTTCGTGCGCATGGTTTTCGGGCTTGTCGACTTCAAAACTTCTTTCTGGGGAAGCAACAGAATGAGCGTCCACCGCTTCCATGATAAACTGCAAATGAGAGGGAGTTATGAGCACACACACAAAAAAAGAGGAGATCATCAAATCCATCGATCAGTTAATCAGAAAGTCAGAGCAGTACCTGAGATATGGAATAAACGACCACGTGAGACGATTCTTTATAATCTCACAAGTCGACGGAATCCAGAAGGAAAAGGAAGCCTTTACTTGCCACCTATGAAGGCTGCTAATTCGGGATAACAATCGACGAGGCTTATCAGATATACCTGAGGAAAGCCGTGTATGATGAAGGAAGTACACCTGAAGAAGCGGCCGAGCTCAAATATGTACAAGAGGAACCAAAGCGACTCACCAGATCAAGTCCTAATTCCTTTGCATCCTTAATCGTAACCAACCGGTTCTGTGGCAACGCCCGACTATCCAGAAATATGTATCTACCTTAGCCTGGTCATTTCAAGATATATGTATGTCACCATCTCATGCCTACCACACAATAGTGTAACCATTATGTGCTAGGCAGGGGACTTAATGTTGATGGTGGATTTTCGTTTAAGGTTAAATTTGTAAAAACCGAAAAATCATGCGCTGACATCTTGTAAAAGATAAAGCCATTTATAAGTGTTGATACTCCTCACTTAATTCACCAAGAATGGAGCATGTAGCAACAATCCCATTCTCAGTGAATACATGAAATTCCTCCAGTGTTGGAGCATGTAGCAACAATCCCTTCCTCGTGAATTTCATATCGGCCTTTGTATTTCCAAGTACTCATTATCAGTGTGGCATGACGATTTGAGTGTTACTCTTCAGAGTAACACGAACCTCCAAGCACTATAATGAAACCATGTACGAAATACCCGTGCAGCCGACTCTCGGTGTGTTATACTAGCCCGATTGAGCCCCTCTCGGTGTGTTATACTAGCCCGATTGAGCATCCTGACTGACCATATCGGTCCGGATATGATCCCGATCGCTAGCCATCCAACTCCATAAGCATGATTGGATGACCCCGGATTAATTCCATCACCCCCAAGCAGGTATGGAATACCCACGGCCCGACCCCCGCATGGTCGGTCATTGGCCTAGCTTGCCAAGAAACCGTTCATACCAAGCATTATGGACTGGAAAACCCTAAATTAGGGTTTGCGGCATATTACATGTGTTGCAAAGCGGTCTCAACCATCCATCTTCGCAGGTATAGATGGAGGGTGTAGATGTAGACCTAAAGGGCCCAGAGCATGTCAACACGATCACCGTAGGACCGCCTACACACTTGACCAATCGGTCAAAACCAACAATGTTTGGCCGTGACAAAATCGTCACCCAAACAAGAGACGGCGCACGGCTTTGAAAGCCAAAATTAGGGTTTCAAGCCATCACGCGCGTCCATCTTCTCCGGCACGAATGGAGGGTCACAGTTAGATTAAGCAAGGGCTGGTCATACCAAAGATGACCACCGTGGGCCCATCTACCTCCTCATGTGTTCGGCCAAGGCATATCATGCCCGGTTAATCCAAAACGTGCGTCCAAACTAGCATGGCCACGCCTCCCAAACCACAACCGATCTCGACCGCTCAACTTCACCGGATGATTTGAGTGGCTTAGATCACGTTTTCCACGGATATTCGGGTATAGGCATGAACACCACCTGCCATCTTCACGTCAAACCCATCGACCAAGACCGACCAAATTAGGTCGTCTTGGAACGCGCGCCGGAAAAAGCATGATGCGTGGCCTTTTGCGGCATCAATTTCCTATTGCAAAATCGATCTCAACCACTCCTCTTTGCCTGGGTCAAATTGAGTGGCCTAGATCGCACCTTCATGGGACAGTGAGACATGGACGTGTACACTGCATGCTATCTACATGCACGCCCGGTCGGTTCTCTCCAAATCCCTTTCCATGCTCGGTTTAAACCAAGTGAAGAGTGATGCTTACGCACCTCTTCAAAAAACCCTAATATTCATTAATCGATTCGCAGATGAGTGTCTCAAAGATCATCTCATCCGTCCAACTTCACCAAACTTGGTTATACAACCCTGGTCGGGAGTTATTTGGCCGGTGAGGCGTTATTACCCATCACTTTACCACACCATAATGCGACTCGCATAAAATACACATGATACTTCACAAGTATCGACTTTCAATAACACGGTTATTCAATTCAGCATTACATGCTATCTTTCGTGGATCCAAGATCCACACATTCCAGACATCAATCATGTCACAAACTCGGGGGATACATACTTTGGGTATTGGTCCAGCGGTTTACATCGTGCGACGTGCAACGCGCCATCACAAGAACGTGTCGTGAAGTCATGGACGGTTAGAGATGAACGGGAGAAGTTGGCAAGACTGGTCGGTGTGGCACCGACGCACAACTCCACTACTCCATCACTCCACTTCCTCCACTTCCCACGAGAGACGTGAATAAGGTTCAATGACTTGTATAAATAGGTTCTCCGCCCTATTTCAAACAACAAGGCAAGTCCGCATTTAGACAGAAAACCAAATGTTAATACAAAACGTATTCAAACACCCCGAGAGCTTGCTTGCATCAATCATAAGCCTGCTCACCTTTCTGTTACAAGTCATAAGCAAGCCAACACTTTCACAATATCAACACCTTCTTCGCTTCCCTCCCTAAGATCAACCCCATCTCCTTCATTTTGCGACCGAAACAAGTCTGGAACGGCCATTTCTTGGTTTAGGCCGGACTTGCACAGATTGATCTCTCGAATCTACAAGCACTCACCGCGCAGTGCATTTGTTTAAGGTTTAGATTCATTCCTCATCCACACCCCAAATTACCAAATTCTGCAGGAGTAGTTTTCACCCATAAACACCTTGATTTATCAAAACAAGGAACAAAACTCGTAGGTATATCTGTGGGAGACAAATTTATCTATTCAATATACTTTTCTGTGTGATACAGATTTGTTTATCAAGTCTTCGACTTTGGGTCGTAGCAACTCTTAGTTGTGGGTGAGATCATCTAAGGGAATCAAGTACGCAGAATCCGGCGTGGTTCAAGAGGCGTAAGGAACACAACTGTACCTTGATCAGTGTGAGATTGGTTAGGCCTCAACTACATTCCAGTCCGAAGTTAACTTGGAGTAGGCTAGTGTCTGTAGCGGCTTAATACAGTGTGGTGTTCAAATCTGGGCTAGGTCCTGGGGTTTTTCTGCATTTGCGGTTTCCTCGTTAACAAAATTTCCGGTGTCTGTGTTATTTCTTTTCCACGTTATATTTTCTATATAATTGAAATATCACAGATTGTGCGTAAGTTCAATCAATTAGATAATTCAACCTTTGGTTGTTGATATAAATTGATTGACACTTGAACATTGGTCTTTGGTACCGTTCAAGTTATTTCTTATATCCAATCGGGCTCGCAAATTCCTATTTGTTTGATTGTAGATTGAATTGAGAAATTGATATACAACTCTTGGATATATTTCCATTGATTGAGTCTGACTCTCTAGTTGATTTACTTGGAATTATATTGGAGTTAGTCCATACAGATTGTTAAGCGAAATATTGGGTGAGGTTGTTAGACCCCCGCTTTTTGAATTGGTATCAGAGCAGGTAAACACGTTTAAGACCTCATAAGTCTGTGTTTGTGGAAATCTGATTTGTGTGGATAGTTTTTTATCTCAAACTCACGCATGTTGAAATGAGTTCCAAAAACTTTTACTATGCCAAATATCTGGGTCTCTCCTCCATGGATAACTCCTTTGCTAATTCTTACGAATCCCGAGGTAGGAATTTGTTGCTGTTAGATTCTGATGATGTTCCATATGATGAGACATTTAAAACAATATCTAAAGTTGAAATGGAACTCACCAGAACTTTAAATAAATCTGTTGAGATTATTGATTTTCAAAATCATGCTCAACTCATTGATGAATTTGAAAAGTCTCTTTGTCGAGAACGGGAACTCTATAGTATCATTAAGTCCTTCTCTAACAATATCGAAACACTCCTTCGAGAAACCACCCTACAACGTGAAAAAATTGGTGCTCTTGAGGATATTGTTAACGAAGGATCAATTAGAGAAAAACGTTCGATCGAGACTCATTCATATGAGCTAAACAACTTTCGTGTTGAAAAAGAGAAACTGGTTGCATTTCTTCTTCTAGCCCAGGAACAGTGGAAATCCTTGAAAAAGGAAAACTTTGTTTTAATGAGAAAATCTTCTTCTGTACCAATCACTAATTCTCAAGTGGAATTACAGTACATGAATAAAAGTACTCCAATGGAAGTTCCTGCTAAGAAAAGTTTTCATAACTTGTAGTCTTCTAATAGGGTTATGAACTCAAAACAGGTTCCTTCCAATGTTTCTCTTCCACGAACCTGTTCCTTATGTGGGAAAAATAACCACCATGTTCTACATTGTTTTGCTAGAAAAAAACAGATTTCTGATCTTCAGAATCTACTTTTTTTTACAGTCGACAGAGTAAATTGTCTGACGACATCCACAATGGATTTTGTTCCTCCAAAAAACAAAAACTCTCATAAAAAGGATTTCTATGGTCACTCATCACGAAATTTATACCGGAATCGTGTTCCTCCTTATGGTGCAAATTCTTACACCACAAATATACACATTCCCAATTTTTACGAGAGTAAGGCTGGTAAGTCTAAGTCTAGGAGGTGGAGATCTCTCAATTCTGATCCTCTGGAACCTATCTCTATAGGTCCTAGACATTATCCGCAGAAAAATCTCTCTGTTGGATTTGCTAAAAAGGTTATGTCTAATTCTTCTGGAAAAAGAAATAACCAAAGGAAGGCAAGGGATACAAGGTTCAAACTCTCAGATAGTATTCACAACTCATCTCTCAATATTCATGGTGGGATTACATCTCACTTTGCTACCTAGTTCTAGGTAATTTCATCCTTGTGTCTAACTTGAGATTTGCAAGGATGACATTTGCGAGATGCTCAAGTCCAGTTGATTACTATTTTTCTTGTATTTGATTTAGCTATTTTCTGATTATGTGAAGGATGAGTCAATTCTTGACTTCTTGTAACTAGTGTATCTCTTCCTAATGCTCTGATTAAATCTTTTAATTATCAAGCCATGATGGTAAGAGATATTTGAAAACAAAAGGTATTTCCTTAATCTTTCTCTTATGGTCCACGAACGTCCGTGTTCTTCTTGGGAGATTTAAGGTTTCCTTAACAAGAGCGTTTTCTCTTGTACGAAAACACACATATATATATATATATATATATATATATATATATATATATATATTATTTTATATTATTTTTCTTCCCTAAATAAAAAAAATGGAAAACTCTTCAAGACCTCAGGGAGTGGTTAATCTTGATATGGAAGAAGAAACTAATCATGGACTGTGTCAAAGCTAGGCATCTTGCCCGCATTGTTGATCGGAAAGTTAATGTTCTAACTCATGAACATGGTGTCTCTACGGTCAAAAGAATCAAGGATATCAGTGATACCTTTTATGATGGACCCTTTTAAAGGTATGATGTTATCAAAGAAACTTGATTTTGTTTATCTAGGAAACTTCTCATGAGAATTTATTCTTATGTTTTGAGAAGGATAACTAAGGTTTGGAATGGCAATTATTGTGAGTACACATAGCTATTTCCAACGTTTTTCATCTTGCAATGTTTTTAGATTTATTTACTTAAATTATAAAATTTATTTGGAAGATGATTTTATCGATATTAATCTTTATGGTTTCCTATATTGCAATTTTTATGGGATATGTGTGTTTGCGTCCGTGAACTATGATTATCCCATATATGTCAAAAGATAAGTCTATTATATGTCTTTATGCAAATATTGACGGAAGATAGAATGAACTTTTGATAACAAAAATTAAGTCTATGATATCATTATGCAAATATTGATGAAAAATAGAATGAATCTTTGAATATTCCGCAGTATTGATCTTTCCCTGATCCACTTCTTGTGTAAATACTGTGAGGCTCCGTAAGTTTTCTTATATTGAGCATTTCCGATTAAATTAATCATAGGTTTAGTAATTTAATTGAGTTTTCGGGATACAAATTCATGTTTCATGTAATTTGTTAATGTCCAAAGAAATCCTTTTTTTCTTGTAAAATTAAGGTCGCTCTTGTTGTTCCTTTGGGAATGACATTTTATGGGGGAGAGATAATTGAACTTGTGCTTAATTGCCAAATCTTTGTGGGGAGTGCGGTTGTGGAATATTGTAGGGGTTATCTTGTATCTTTATTAACTCCTTGATGAATACACTAAGTTTCGACTATGTGAAATCATCGAAACAAAGTTGATATGTGTTTCTCTTTTGGTCATGAAGTATCTATATGAAAATTTCATTAGGATCCCACTAGTTTTCGTACCTTTGCCAATTTACATTGACAAAAAGGGGGATAATTAATGTGTAGTTCACACTACAAATACATATGGTTTACGGATCATTATGTAAGGGGGAGTGGTTTTCATTGTGAGATGAAGTATTGACCAAGGGGGAGTGATACATATCACCATTGTATTTTTGTCAAAGTTGTGATACAATTGAACTTTGATGCTGTGTAATAATACTATGACATTGTATAACAACGATTGAGAACTATTGTTTTCTTATTGTTATAGATACGGATCTTCAACAACTATGATACTGATTTGAACACGTTCAGAATCACTGGAGTGCTTGGAAGTGACGAAGATTTCGAGTAATGTTGAAGAACCAAGGATATCAAGCATTTGGATGAGAAGATACAAAGTTTATTTATTTTTTAATCCATATGTATTGATAGTTTTGTCACTAAAATTGACAAAGGGGGAGATTGTTAGAGCACTGCTCGGTCGAACTTACAAGCATTGCTATCTCAAGCTTGTTTGTCAAGTTTAGTTGTCAAAACTATAAGTCTTGATTTCTAGTCTACTTATAACTAAGTCTCGGATTAGGATAGAAAGTGTAGTTGAGATTTAGACTTCACGGCGTTCATCGAATAAAGACGAAGAACTACTCAAGGGAACTTGTGGAACTTCATCAACAAAAGGTATGTGGAGACTTGAACTCATATATCACTCAAAAGTCTATCTACTCTATCTCCTATTTGAGACAAAAGTCGTATTGCTATATAGACTTCATTTATACACATTTGATATTTCGAGCTGAGTTTATCTCGTTTATCTATTTCTCGAAATATGTGTTAGTAAGCTTTCGCTTTAACTAAGTTCATCTTTTATTCTTGATGTAGTTGCAGGAAATCCTACACTACACCCCTCACTCGAATTTACTTAATCAAGCCATTAAAGATGAATAATAATGTGTTTTATTAATTGTTCTCTTGAAAGGTTTACAAAGAAATGTAGAACAGAGCTAAAGAAATTACAATCACTCTTGATTTTATCTCTCCTAATGACTTGCTTAACAATTCAAAGAGACCTCTCCCTCAACAGACTTACTCGACCCTTTATATAGGGTATTACATAGCGGATGACAGCTAAAGAGTTTGTCCTTTATTTTCGGAACGACTCGCGAATCCTCGCGAGTGTGTAAGTCTTGTCCTCGCGACACCCTAATTCTCGCCAAGTCTTCACACTTTCCTCATGTTTTGACTGTCATCATCCATTACGTCATTTATTTATTTCCATGCGACTCCTTCGCGACGTAGTCGTTTATTAATCTCGCGAAATATTGCTGTCGCGATATTCTGGTCCTACATCTTGCCTCTTCTCATGTATTCTCTGCGAAGAAGAGAGTATCATGAGAATCAATATCTCGAAATGCCGCAACAGCTCATCCTTATCTGTTTTAACCCAGTAATTTTTACATAGAATTTATAACATATGTCTTTTCTTCCATTCCTTTCTTGACACGTTTCATCCAACCGCTTATTTCTGACCATTCGTGTCCCATCTCGCATTAAATGCACTTACTTTCCCAAAATCTTTCTCTCTATATATAGTTTTATCCTCTTTCTCTTCTTCTCTTTTATTTTCTCTCTGCAACTTTCCTTCAACTTTTTTCTTCCGCAAATTGCGCTTCTGCTACTGCTTGCTTTTCGATTCTTCACTTCTCCCTTCATTCCCATACCCTGATAATGGCTTCACTTGGTCGTACATACGCACCACTTTTCAATGACGTTTTCCAGAAATTAAAGGAAAAAGGTTTCACTTTATCAACCATTCCAAATCAAGAATCCTCATCTATGCTTTCTGAAATTTTTTTCGATCATCAATGTGATGATCAGAAAATCATAGTCTCGCTAGGTCAACTCCTCGCAGGGCTCCCCATTCCTCTATATAATCCCGAAATACCATTGTTTTATGAGATTCTTGCTCACGAGAAATTCTCGCGGGCTGTTTATCAATTGAATGGCGACTGTATTCGCTTTGATGCTTGAATTCTCCTATCGTGGCGCCGGTAAAGGATCTTTATATCCTGATAATGTTAGAGATCCTCAATTTGCGAATTTACCAATAATTGCCGAGAAGTATACTGTGGATAACTTCTTTGCAAATTATTCAGTCATAACTATGAGAAACGATAAATCTCGTTTGGGGTGTTCGATTGAAGAAAAATGATAACGTTGATGCTTTGACAAACTTGCTCATGCGGGACATTGATGGCATTCGGGTAAAAATAATACCCCTCGCCACTCCAAAGATGAAAAGTGGTGGGTTGTACCTCTCTTTCTGAGTGGACCTTATATCGCAGGCTCACATGCACTCCCAAACAATCTCGCGAATTATTATCCTTGGGAGTTTAAGTGGCCTGAGAAGACAAAAGAGGTATTTTTTTTTTTTTTTTTAAATTTGCTTTGCTATGTCTTCTATTTCTTTCATTCATTAACTTTTAGAAAACTTTTAGATCACCAGAATGAGAAAGAAATACAAAGAGAATCCACAGCCAAATATCCTGGCGATACTTCGATCGCTCACGGATGAAGTAAGAAACATTTTCTTTTGTTATTTTAAACAATATTGTTGCCTCTGTTTCTTATCTTTATTCGTGTGTGAAGATTGGTGTTGAAGAAGTTGAAACCGCAAAGATTAATGATGAAGAAGCTAATGGTGCGAAAATTAAAGGCAAGAATAAGGCCATTTCTCGCAAGGAGAAATCTTCTGGTCCATCTTCTAAAAGACGAAAAGTTCAATCTCCCTCCCATTCTAATTCCCAAGTCAGCGAGGACTCAGAAAATGAAAATGAGATCGATATCTATTACGCTAAGGGGACTCATTCGATACTTCTGCTATGTCGCTATTATCTGGTATTTTTTCTGATCCTATGCAAGGACTGGGAGATGATAATTCATCCGCTACTTGCGAAGCTCTCGCCAAAATCAGCGACGCCCCACTATTGGAGGACACTGAATCTTTTCGCGGAATTTCCCGAACAATGACTCCTAGTCTTTTAAATGCTCTCAATGCTTTGGTATGTTCATATTCCTTTGTTTCTTTGTGATTTCACTTTTGAGTTTTGTTTTAATCATTTCTTTATTTTCTTCTATAGTCAGGGAGAGCTTCTTTTGTTGTTGCCTCAGACCTTGAGAAGAGACGCAATAACCTTGAAAAGAAGAACGTTCAACTTAACAAGAAAGTCCGAGAATTAGAAATTGAAGTTGCGTCTTCTCGCGATAAAGATGAGAGAATTCAAAAATTGGAAACCGAGCTTGATTCTCAGAAGACTAAAGTATCTACTCTTCAAAGTGCAAATCAACAACTATATGGTATAAAATTCTTTCTCTTCAAATCGTTTTCATTTTTCCATTTGTTTTTTCTACTCCTGATTTATTATTCTCGCAGACATATATAATCTCTCTGAAGAAGCCATTCTTCTTCATTCGTTTCCCGAGCCTATGGATAATTATATTCTTCTTACTTATCTCAACGAATCCTTAAATAGCTCATCAAATAAAATCGATTCCCTTCCATTAAATGAACTTCAAACCAAACATCGCCTCTTAGAGATTGAACATAGATCCAGTTTGAACTTAGCCAATCAATTTAAGCGAATGTACCTTGATTCCAAGAAGAAAGCCAAAACCTTAAGGAAGAAAATTAGTGATCTCATAGATGAAAAAGATCGCATTACTAACAAAGGTGCACAGGCTTTAGCAAAATTTCAAAAATCTCTCCTTGATGTGCAAATTGAGCGAGATGAACTCCTTCGTCAGAATACCATACTTAGCGAGCGAGAAGACCAAATTCGTTCACTTTTTGTCATAAATAATGATGATGAATTTGCACGGGCTGCGAAGGTTCTAGATAATGCTAGAAATAACTTAGGTGTCGATGTTAGTCTTCGCGCAGAGCAAACTACCTTGATCAAGGATATGATCTTTGAAAGAGAAGGTTGTTTATTACACTTTTTTACTTTTCTCGTTCTTTTTCTTTTTGTACTATTATCATTAACTCATTTTCTCATCTTTTCAGAATCGAAAAGAGATTTCAAGCAAGGATTGGAGAGCTTGAACCAAAAAAGAACGACTCGCAAAGGATCTCTCTCTTCGCGAGAATAAATATTCTAAATTGAAGCGACAATTCCAAACTACGGTGGCAAATTTTAACAATGATGCTGTTCGTTTTAACAATCAAGCTATGGAAATAGTTTGTAATGATCACAACATTCCTCTTCATTCATATCCTTTTCTTCTTCAAGAAGTTCCGAGAACTTACCCGTCTCGGATGTTTCGATAGTGAAGCTAATGAAGAAGAAGAATGCGCGACGAGTGATGGAACCAAAGAATCAGATGAAGAAGAAGAACCAGCAAAGAAATAACTTCTTTTTCTTCTTTCATTTCTTGTAGTATCTATATACATATATCTTTGACTATTGAATGTGAATTTCAACTTTTGCTTCCTTTGTTCAGATATATCAATCAAACAACCCTTCTTTTATAACTTCACACTTGCCTCTGTCCATAAGATATAATCAACTTTGCGAGTTACATAAAATATAATCAACTTTGCGAGTTACATAAAATATGATTATTCTCGCGAGATATATATATATCATTCATTTTTATTTTATTTTATTTTTTTTTTTGACTATGCACATTATTAATGCGACAAGATCGCAAGATATCTTCATGGATTAAGAAATCTATTGATCTTGCCTTATCATTATTTGTGTGGTCTTATTATGCCTTCCTAAGTAAAGGTCTTATTTTGCCACCCCTCATTGCGACAAGATCGCGAGTAGTCTTTACACTTTCATATAATGACCCATTGACCTTGTCTTATCATTTCTTAAGTATTTTTGCCTCTGCGGGACATTATATTTGCGACAATATGACGAGGTTTAAATGTTCTTGCGACCATAAAATCCCGTAACATTATCGTCTTTGCGACGAAATCGCGGGACGTTCTTACATTTTCATGTAAAAACCCATTGATCTCGTCTTACCCTCGCGTTAGTATTATTGCCTCTGCGGGATCATTTGCACAAATATGACAAGCCTAAATTCTCTTGCGAAAATAAAGCCTCATGACATTTGCGTCTTTTGACACTTATCAGCTCCCTAATGGAGGGTGCCGCCCTTATCTTCTCCTGGTTGCCCCTTCAAGGAGGCGTACATCGGCCATACAAGACTAGCTCCTCCCATCCGGTCTTAATAGCAAGCGGTTGTTTTCGCCTCCTCTTATCCCTTATACCTATAGGGTTTATGGTTACGAGACTGCACCCTAAGTGGAGTTTTCTTCGGGCCCGAGTGCGGCATGTGCCAAGACTTGTCAAGAGTGGTAAGGAAGTTCCATGCTCCCCGCACTCTTGACTCAACCGTGTACCCTCGGCGCCTTGGTCATACACGACTCCTTGGGAGAGACCCTCGGGCGTCCAACCAGGGTATAACCTTATATATATAGTTGGAAATCCAAGGTATCTCCCCAGGATAGGCTTTCATGGGCCCCAAATCTCCATGACCCGGAGTTTCAGGAGCGGTGTAACCTTCCACCTGAGCCATGTTAAGAGATACCCCCTTATATGATGTACTTTAGGTCTTACATTTGCCTCTTGCGAAATATCATTCGCGAACTAGGGTGTACGCCATAAAGGTTTGTCCCATTCACTCACTCATTCATTTTATCAATTTATTCAATCATTTGTCTGCGAAGTTATCGCACAATCTCATTTCGATTATCCAATAGATTTGTATACATTCTTCATGGTGAGATTCTCGCACAACTTTTCCATAACCATCATTTCTGCTTCTTATCCTTATCATGCTTTCATCACTAAATTGTTATCTTTTCTCGCAATTATTCATTTTTTACATCTTTTATTCTTACTTCCTGTAGGATCATAATATCGCAACGTACAAGGCTCGCGAGATTAATGAACGACGGCGTCGCGAGGGAGTCGCAGGAGCTAAAATAAACGACGCAATGAATAACGACCGGCAAAACATAAAGAAGACGAGAGACACAGCGAGGGTTAAGAAGTGTCGCGAGAGCGAATGTTTGTGCATCTGCGACACTTCGCGGGACATTCCCGAAAATAAAGGGTAGCTTAGCTGTCATCCACTATGTATTACCCTATATAAAGGGCTAAATGAGTCTGTAAGAGAGAGAGATCTTTTTGGAATTGTTAGGCAAGTCAATAGGAGAGAGAAAGTTTAAGAGTGCTTTAATTTCTAAGTGTAATTCTATTATCCTGTGTAAACATTTCATGGATTCAATCAATAAATATTCTTGATCTTACTTCTTTCAATGGATTAATTAAGCAAAATCGAGTAAGGGGTGTAGTGTGGGATTTCCTGCAACTACATATGCGCTAGAAACAGGGACCTAATCTTGTTGGTTCAAGAAAGTTTAGAAAAAAAGCGACTCTTTGTTGGTGATGAATTCAATTGGATCTATAAACTTTAAGAGAAATTTCCATGAAAAGTAGTTCTTGTTCATACTTATTATTTAGATCTACAAAATTTGGGTTCAAAAATGGAAGTTTTATGGAAGAAATCACACTTTCAGGGAGAAAACACCGTCAACAATTCAAAGACATGAAGAGAGGAAGAGAAAAAAAATAGGTTGTTGTGATGAAATTCAAGGAAGAAAGCTAATTTTTTAATGGAAGATTTCATATTCAGGAGAAAAAGAAAAGAGGAAAATTGTTGAAGGAAATAAAGGAAGAATGAAGAAAAGGATAAGAACAAAACAAATGTGAATTTTATCACAAACGAAGCTCGCACGAGATGGTTTGAGTTGGAGCTAAGAGGCTTGATGTCGCAAGATCAAATCTCGCCACGAGTCATATTTTTCAAATATTTTTGAACTTTCAAGAGGGGAAAAAATGGAATAAAGCTATAGCATTGTGTGTTTCCTTCGCAAGCAACAAGTAGCCCAGATGGTCGTTTGCGAAGAGAACAAGCTTGGGGTTGCGAGTTCGAATCCCACACTTGGAAGGAGTCGCAACAATATCATGAAGTAGATGTAGAAAGCTGCGAAGAAAGAAATGCCAAAAGAAAAGGTTGGAAACAACATGTGAGAGATGAGCAGAGAAAGGAGAAATTGATGGTGGATGCCATAGAAGTAAGGACTGAACATACCTCGCGAGATGAATGCCTAGAGACAGGCGAATATTATGGTAATAAAGAAGCAAAGGATATGAGGAACAAAAGACATAAGAAGTGAATAATCGACAAAAACAGGAGAAAAAGTAGCAATTGAAGTAATGATGTGCGAGAATCTCGCAGACAAAGAGTATATGGGAATTCAGTTAAGAAAGAAAAATGAAAATACGAGAATTATGCGAATACTTCGCAAACAAGTATCGACAAATAATGAAACATGAATGATTGAATGATTTAACAAGTATGAATGAGTAAAAGAATGGGACGAACCTTTATGGCGTACACCTAGTTCGCGAATAACATTTCGTAAGAGGCAAATGTAAGACCTAAAGTGCGTCATATAAGGGGTATCTCTCGACATGGCTCGGGGGAAGGTTACACCGCTCCACGAAGCCTGAGTCATGGAAATTTGGGGCCCATGAAAGCCTATCCGGAGGAGGTACCTTGGATTCCCAACTATATATGTAGGTTATACCCTGGTTGGGCGACCGAGGTCTCTTCTTAGGAGTCGATGTATGCTCAAGGCGCCGAGGTACACGGTTGAGCCGAGTGCCGGGATGGATGAACCTACCCTGGCCATTCTTGGCAAGTCTTGGCATATGTTGCACTCGCCCGAAGAAAACTCCACTTAGGGTGCGGTCTCGTAACCATAAACCATATAGGTATAAGGGATAAGAGGCTGCGAAAACAACTCAGTTGTTGTTAAGACCGGATGGGAGGAGCTAGTCTTGTATGGCCGATGTTTCGCCTCCTTGAAGGGGCAACCGGGGAGATGATAAGGGCGGCGCTCTCCATTAGGGGGTGTCAAAACAGACGCAAATGTCATGAGGCTATGTTCTCGCAAGAGAATTTAGGCTCGTCATATTTGTGCAATGATCCTGCGAGGCAATAATACTAACGCGAGGGTAAGGCGAGATCAATGGGTCTTTACATGAAAGTGTACGGACGTCCTGCGATTTCGTCGCACGACGGCAATGTCATGGGGCTATGTATTCGCAAGGATATATAGGCTGTCATATTGTCGCAACTAAAATATCCTGAGAGGCAAAAATACTTGGAAAATGATAAGGCAAGATCAATGGGTCTTTACATGCAAGTGTAAAGACGTCCTGCGCGATTTTGTCGCAATGAAAGGTGGCAGGGGAAGACCTCTAATTAGGGAGGTCTGACTTGGAAGACCACACAAAAATGATAAGGCAAGGTCAATGGGCCATTGCATGAAAATGTAAGGGCGGCTTGCGACCTTGTCGCAATGAGAAGAGATAAAATACATTTATGAAGACAAGGCAAGGCAAGTAGAATTCTTGATTTATGAAGATACCTGCGACCTCGTCGCAACAATACATTTCAATAACAATAAAATTATTATTCAACCACATACATGATGACAACTAAAATCTTCCATCTGAAGATAAATAACAGAGGCAAGTATGGGAATGGAAAGGATGGAATATTGTTATTCATCTTCTGATGAAAGAGTTATACATCAATAATGTTAGTTAGCCGATTATATTACAAGGAAGAACTACCAAAAAAGGGGAGTGAAGATTGAATTCGGGGGAAAAATCCAAGAAATACACTATAATAAGAATACGAAATGTACGAGATATTACAAGCGAGAGAAAGAAAACAAAAAAAGTTATCTCTTTGGTGATTCTTCTTCTTCATCGATTCTTGATCGATTATTCTCATCGCGAAATTTTCTTCTTCGCCGGCCTCGCTATCGAAACGTCCCGAGACAGGCAGATTCTCGGGAACCTTTGCAAGGAGACGAGGATATGAATGCGAGAGGGATATTGTGGTCCTTACAAACATACTCCATGCCTCCATTGCGAAAACGAACAACATCATTATTAAAGTTCTCCACTGTCGTTAGAAATTGTTTCTTCAACTTGGAATATCTATTTTCACGAAGGGAGAGATTCTTTGCGAGCTGTTCTTTTTCGGTTTCGAGTTCTTCAATTCTCGCTGAAAAATTCCTGGCGAGTTGTTCTTTTTCAGATTCAAGCTCTCTAATCCTAGCCCGAAATCTTTTCTCGGATTCTACAAAGAGATAACCACAAGATTAATAATTTACAAGCGGTACAACAGAAGTAAGAAACAACAAGGTATAATAAGCAACCTTCTCTGTCAGATATCATATCTTTAACCAAGGAAGTATGCTCGGCGTGAAGACTAACATCAACACCTAGGTTATTTCTGGCATTATCTAAAATTTTCGCAGCCCAGGCAAATTCATCGTCACTTGTTTATAACAAGGAGAGAACGAATTTGATCTTCTCGCTCACTAAGCAAGGAATTACATGCGAAGCAATTCATCTCGCTCAATTTGTAATTCAAGGAGAGATTTTTGAAATGTTGCTAATGCACATTGCACCATTATTAGCAATGCGATCTTTATCATCTATATGGTCACTAATTTTCTTCCTCAAAATTTTGGTTTCTTTATGGGACTCGAGAAACATTCGTTTAAATTGGTTGGCGACACTTAAACCCATCTATGCTCAATTTCTAAAAGACGATATTTGGTCTGAAGTTCATTTAATGAAAGAGAGTTAATTTTGTTCGATGAACTACTTAAAGAGTTGTTGAGGTGAGCGAGAAGAAGATTATTATCCATAGGATCGGAAATGTATGGAGAAGAATAGCCTCATCGGAGAGATTATATACATCTGCGAAAGTAATAAGTTAGGTAGAAATATGCGACCGATAAAATAAAAATAGTAAAAGGAGGTAAAATTTTATACCATAAAGTTCTTTGATTGGCGTTTTGAAGAGTGGACACCTTATCCTTTTGGGAGTCAAGTTCGGTATTTAACTTTTGAATTCTCTCGTCTTTATCGCGAGATGGCCAATGACTTCAATTTCTAACTCTCGAATCCTCTTGTTCAATTGGGAGTTCTTCTTTTCAAAGGTTTTGTTGCGTCTTCTCTCAAGGTCTGAGGCAACTACAAAGGAAGTTCTTCCAACCTATAAAAGAAGATAGAAAAATCATTAAAACATATATATACTTAAACAATTTAAAGTTAGCAAGGAAGTATGACTGCACACATACCAGAGACCCAAGTGCATTCAAAAGGTCGGGAGACACAACTCTAGAGACTCCATTGAATGAATTATTGCCTTCGGTGCGACATTACACACGTTCGTGAGAGCTCCACAAAGGGATGCTAGGGGAGTATCTCCCATTCCCTGGAAAGAATGCGAGAAGATCTTTGGATAGTTGGTCCATAGGAGAATTGGCCGGTTGAGCCTTATTTCGAAAAGATGGGTTTGTATTATCATCATTATCATCAGAAGAATCAGAATTTGAGTTAAGGCGAGAAGAAGACTGAGCCTTTCGTTTCTTAGATAATGGAGCGGAAGATTTATCTTTGCGAGCGACTGTTTTACCCTTACTTTTAATCTTCGCAGCAATAGTTTCTTCAACTCCAACCTTCGCATACGCGTAAAGATAAGAAACAGAGGCAACAATATTGTTTTAAATAAGAAGAAAGGAAGTGTTTCTTACTTCACTCGTAAGCGATCGAAGCAATGTCAGAGTATCCTCCGACGGATCCTTTTTGTAGCTTCTTCTCAACCTGGTTATCTGAAAGATTTCACAAACTCAGCAATTATAGAAAGAAAGTTGCGAAAGCAAAATTTGAAGTCGGAAACATACCTCTTTCTTCTTCTCAGGCCATTTGAATTCCCAAGGATGATATCCTGCGAGATTCGCGAAGAATATGCGAGCCGCGATGTAAGGGCCGTTTAAGATTAAGGGTACGACCCACCATTTCTCATCTTTGGAATGACGAGGAGAAGTATTATTGCACAGGGTGCCAATCAATGTCTTGCATAAGTAATTTATCTTCGGGGATACTATCCTTTTTCTTCGAGCGAACGCCCAGTGAGATTTCACATTCACCATAGTTATCAACTGCGTAATTTTCAAAAAAGTTTTCCACAGGTGTATTTCTCAACAGCTATTTCCAAGTCTGCGAATTTGGGATTTCGACGAGTTAGGGTATAAAGATCCTTTGCACCGCACCGCGATTCGCGAACTCAAGCATCGAGCGAATACAATCACCACTTAATTGATAAACAGCCAGAGAATTTTTCATGGGCCAAAATTTCATAAAATAAAGGCAACTCGGGATTGTACAAGGGAATGGGAAGTCCCGCGAGAAGGCGACCTAGCGAGACTATAATCTTTTGATCATCACATTGATGATCAAAAAATAGCCTTGCAGAAAGGATAGATGAAGGTTCTTGATCAGGAATGGTTGATAGAGTGAAACCCTTCTCGAGCAACTTTTGTTGAACTTCATTGAAAGAAGCTTTGTATGCACGACTAATGGCAGCCATTATCAGTATGGGAATGGATGGGAGGTTGAAGGTTAAAATCGGTGCTAGAAAGGACGAAGAAAAGATTTGCGGTAGCGGGGAGCGCAAATTGCGGAAGGAGAGAATCAAAGAAAAGTTGCGAGAGACAAACTAAAGGATGAAAAGGAGGGAAAAGAAAACTATATATAGGGAAAAAGATCCTCGAGAAAAACGAGGTCAATTAATGCGAAGAGACATGAATGGTCAAGAATAAGCGGTTGAAAGAGACGTGTCAAGAAAAGACATTAATAATCAAAATCCGTGTAAAAGTACAAAACAAAACAGGATAAAGATAAGCGATCCGCGGCAAGAATATTGTAAAAACTCTCATGATACTCTTCCCCTCGCGGGAGAAATATGAGGAGTGATGGGAGACGATACTTCGTATATATCTCAAAGAAGCTTCGGAACTTCGCAAAAGAATAGAGGCAAGTACGTACTTTTCAAGTCAAGTATTCTTCTGCTCGTTCCTTCATCAACAAAAATCAAAGATTGCTACCACAACAGATTTTTCCTTAAAGATCGCTCTTCAAGCAATATTTAAGGAAAAAGAGGCAAGATGTAGGATCATAATATCGCAACGTACAAGGCTCGCGAGATTAATGAACGACGGCGTCGCGAGGGAGTCGCGGGAGCTAAAATAAACGACGCAATGAATAACGACCAAGGCAAAACATAAAGAAGACGTGAGACTGGCGAGGGTTAAGAAGTGTCGCGAGAGCGAATGTTTGTGCATCTGCGACACTTCGCGGGACATTCCCGAAAATAAAGGGTAGCTTAGCTGTCATCCACTATGTATTACCCTATATAAAGGGCTAAATGAGTCTGTAAGAGAGAGAGATCTTTTTGGAATTGTTAGGCAAGTCAATAGGAGAGAGAAAGTTTAAGAGTGCTTTAATTTCTAAGTGTAATTCTATTATCCTGTGTAAACATTTCATGGATTCAATCAATAAATATTCTTGATCTTACTTCTTTCAATGGATTAATTAAGCAAAATCGAGTAAGGGGTGTAGTGTGGGATTTCCTGCAACTACACTTCCTTCTGCCTCCGCATCAATCAAACTTTTCAATGTCTCCTTTTCATTATGATATTCAATTGTTTTTGTGCATTCACTTCGCAGCATCTCTTCTTCTTTTGTTTCTATGGTATCTACCATTAGTCTTTCTTTTCTTTGTTCATCCTTTACATTCTTCCTCCAACCTTTCCTTTTTGCCGTTCTCTCTTCGCAGCTCTCTACATCAACCTCATAACATTTTTGCCCTTCCTTCCAATCTCCTTTTATAATTCCGACACCGCTAGGATGTGGAAACTTTATACACTGATGGTATGTCGATGCTACCCCCAGAATTTCATGCAACCATGGTCTTCCAATCAAAGCATTGTAGGGAGATTCCACATCAACCACACAGAACAAAATATCAGTTGATAACCCCTGCAAGGGTATCCTCATGTGCACTTCTCCTTTGGGCTTGTTTGCGGTACCGTTAAAACCATATATTTTGTATGTTGAAAGGATCAAATCTTCATCTTTTCCTCCCATCGTTTTGTAAGTATGGTAGAAAAGAATGTTGACTGAACTGCCAGTATCAATCAATATTCTATTGATTGCCCAATAATTTTCCGCTTCATCATCTTCGCCATCAATAGGTTTTGGATTAATTTCCAGCTTCACAACCAATGGGCTATCATGTATTTCTCTTCCTTTGGGTACTTCTTCAGCCGAGAAAGAAATAATCTGCGTTGCCATTCTTTTAACTGCGATGTTGACCGCTGTCGTAAGCGACACAAATATAATTACACTTTCTTACTACTCAAAATATAAATATAGCAAGGGCAAGAAAGGATCGATCCCACAGAGAGGTCTAGGTTGTCAAATTGTTATGGTTTCCTATAATAACCACCGGTAGTTTTGTGGTTTTATGAAATAAAATAAAATAAAAGCAAATAAAGAAATAAGCAAACAAATAAGATAGAAGAGATATTGGTTAAGGATTTCGTTTTCATTCACTAACATGCTTTTCACAATAACTAGAATTGATATTTAATCTCAACTTTTATCAAAGACCCTAGAATACCTTGATCGCAAGAATATCCCGCAAATCTCCTCATGCCATCAACAAACACATTAAAAGATGCGAATATGAATTCTATCTAAAGGAACAACCTAACGTGTAAAAGCACTAATCAAGTTTAATTCCCTAGATGCGTTAAGTTCTATGAAATCAGGCCAATCAAAGCAATTGAACGTGGAAAGCGCACTAATTCAATTTAACAAAGGTTACGATTCACATATGATCATAAGAATATATCACTACAAACTATAATCATATTATGCTACTTGTATCCAAGGAATATCACTTTTTCGTATAATAAACCCTAAACTAGCAATAGATGTGATTAGAAGTTCTACCAATTTGCAACTTGACAAAACAATCAATCAATCATAAACATTATTTTAAAGAGAATTGCAAACGATAATTATGAGACAAAACTAATATATTGAATCAAAGAATCATGCTTTGTGAAATCCAACTATTCCATAACCAAAAGATAATTAGGTACTCATATTCATGGAGTTCATCACAAGAAGAAAGAGAAAAGACTTCATGGTTCTAAACCCTAGAATAAAGTAGAAGAGATAATAATAAAACGTTGTCTAAGATAAAAGATATCCCATAGATAATAAAAGTCTTCTCTTTATATAGCTCCACTCCTTCCAAAACTAGGTTTTGTCTTCAAAGTCCATTAGTTGGAAATTCACCCGGCCCACCATGGAGAGAAACCCGTGTAAAAATTATGTCCCAAAAAACGCTCGCCGGAAAACTGGGATTATGGCCGGAATCCCGCCGGAAAAGTCGCCGGAAAATATATCTCAGGTGGCCGGCAAAGTCAAACCGGTCAACGGGTCAGAACGGCCGAACCAGGTGAGTCAGATCGGGTCAAACCGGGTTGGATCGGTTGAACTTGGTCGACCAGTCGAGGTTCATGAGTCGGATGTGTTAGTGGCTAACCGGGCTGACTTGTTAGGCCACGCAGACAAGCCTGAATTTTTGTGATGCGCCATGATGATCGATCATGCCATAGCTGCAACTTCCACTTTGCATCTCCCGCAACACTCCTGCACATACGGACACCTGCCATTTTCCATTCATCCAAAGACATGAGACCTTAGCCACCGCCGCATCATAACCCTTAGTAACCACGCCTACCATTGCATCAACTTCGACCACCTCCATATTCATTCAAGCCATCAACTTCTCAAGACCTGCAATGATTCCAACTCAGCCTTCCACATCCAAATAGCACTACAAACCCTGAACCATGGGCTGCAACAGCACAGCACTACCACAGACCCATTTCTCCATCACCACTTTAGCCTCATCCACAATCTGCAGCTCACATAAACTAGCCAGCCTCAACCTCTGCCAAACCAGCCAACATTGTAGCTCCACCTGACCCTGCAACTCAAGAGCCACTAGCTCAGGCTAGAACCTGCAATCTGCCTGTACATTTCCATGTCATAAACAAATCACCACCATCTTAGCAGACCAGTTCCACCTGAAGAGTCAGCTCAACTTCCACCTTTCTGCAATTCAGTCCAAGGCACCATAACCCATCATTTCCACTTCTTGTTCTTGTATGCACAGCACAACCTGAAATGCAGCTGCAGTAACTTGCCTAGCCAGCCTAGCAACAGCATCACCAAAGCCATTACACAACTCAGCTGCACCACCTTGTAGCTCAAACTTCTCCAGCTCATCACCAGTACTGAGCTTACAACAAAGTCTTCAGCTCTGCAACCACAACTTCACCAGCATCACCAATTGACAGCCTCAGCTGTAACAACTCAGCTACCTAAATTCCATACCTGTAATTTGCTTCCCTGAGTTCATCTCGATATCACCATCTTCATCTGAATCCTCAAAATATACCCACAGAATCAAACCCATTTAAACATCACAGAAACCCTAATTTCGTTCTTCTCAATCAACAACACCAGAGCCAATTCAACCTCGACCAAGCAACAGAACCATCTCCATTGTCTTCTCTTTGTTTCATCAAAACATCCAGCAGCTCGAGCTCCACCTCTCAGTGCCGATAATCAATCTGACCAGTTTACTCTCTCGAGAACACCACAGACCCGAGCTCTACTTCCATTCATCTCTTTCAATTACCAATCAAAATCAACTCAAACTCAAATCTGAGTTAAACCTATTTGTTCACAGCTTCAATCGATCTCAAATCCTCATCCTCACCAGTTCTAACAATTTCGAACCTCAATTGTTTTGTTGTTGATCTCCTTCCATAATTCCGCTCGATTTCTGGATTTTAGAACCAATAGCACAAACCCATGTTTTTCTCAGTAAGAACACCACTAACCCATGACTCTAGCTCCCTCTGTGTTTGATCTGATTTCATCTCTCAATTCCATGGTCTGGTGCAGCCTTGTATCTCTTTATTTCGGTGGAAAAATGTTGACACGAGAAACACTTCTCTCGATGTTAGGTTTAGATAAGGGTTGGTTATTCAGTGTCTGGTCACGTGATCAGGGCTAACCTGATGGCAGCCCCTTAACGCTGACTTGGTTCCCGATAGTATTTGCCCTCGAAAAGACAATTCTGCCCTTTTTCTTATGAGTTCTTGTTTTGCCTATAACTTCTTCATACGAACTCAGAATGACTCCGTTCTTTCGCCATTGTCTTCATCTTCTCGTCCTCTACACAATGAAAAGTAGAAATCTTGTATTTGAACGAGTTCCAATTGGTCTTTTTTGCTCCAAATGACTCCATTGCACCTAATAAACTCAAAAGCACACATAAGATACATAATTTACAAGAAAACTCGCAAAGAAAGCATAAATACTAGATATTAAATACGGTGTATTCTACACCTATCAGATTCCCCCACACTTAGACTTTGCTAGTCCTCGAGCAAATCAAACAAAACAAAAATAAAAATACAACAACTCCGTGACGTCGAGGCTACGGTCACTTTTTGCATAAATAACAAGCCTTTAAACCCCTAGGTGTCCCTAGTGGACGAGTTATAGTCTCGTGAGGGTTTACTAGAGATCTACCCACAAAACCTATATTTCAAACTCCGTCTATTCGTGACAAATCAATGAACGAATCCAAATTGACTACAGGAGGAGGTACCTTGCAAATTCAATTCATATATTAGTAAATAAACTCTAATTAGATAGTCGAACAAGCCACAATACTCGGAAACTAACAAACCACAATCACAATGAAAAGATAAAGAAGATGGATATAGATGTAGATGTTGGCGAATGTTCACAAGTGTTCGATGTTTCCCATATCTGTCTCAAGGTCACTTTTGCTAAGATGAACCTAATCCTATTGGATTGAGCTACTTTGTGCTGAATGCTACATCAAATCAATTGGCATATACAAGGGAACCAAGAGTGACTTTATTCAACACAATAATAATTATTTCTCTTTTTTTTTTTTATATGATTGGATCAAACTGGATCCAATTTCTCTTTTTTTTTTTTTTTTTTTTTTTAGACGGCATGATTAGATCTTTTGGATCCAAGCGCATGCTTCTTGTCAGCAAGTACATGACGTTTCACACATACTGCTATTCCCAAGTGTCTTTTTATTCCGTTTTGGTCTAATTGATCGGTCCTTTTTTTTTTTTTTTTTTTCATATATTTTTTCATTTTTTTTTTTTTTTTTTTTTTTTTTTTTTAACTCAATCACTCTATTTCATCCTAGCAGTAATAACACGTCGATTTTTAGTGACCCACCAAAGCACTTAGAGAACAATAGATAAATATGGAAAAATAAAAATAGAATGTGATATGGTGATATTCCGAGATATGGTAACAACTATCAT
This sequence comes from Papaver armeniacum, assembly GCA_023531295.1. Taxonomy (NCBI): domain Eukaryota; kingdom Viridiplantae; phylum Streptophyta; class Magnoliopsida; order Ranunculales; family Papaveraceae; genus Papaver; species Papaver armeniacum. The sequence continues at coordinate 27,465 of JAJJWW010010257.1, read as the reverse complement.
GTTAATTTGTGATTTCTGAGCTATATTCTTCCCTTTTAGTTAATTGGTTCCTCAACTCCTGCATTCAAAATGGTTCCATCCACTAATGGTGTCAAAAACAAACTATACAAACATATAAATGCTCCCCCACACTTAAACTTCACATTGTCCTCAATGTGTTAAACCGAAAGTTCTGAATTCTGACGTAACAGCAGATAAAACGCAAAAACTGTGCAAATTGGTAAGGAATTTGGAAAAACTCCATTTCACAAAAGTTGTTCACCTACGTGTTTTCTACACAGTGTCAAAATTTCACAGTGTTTCGATAAACGGTCTGACAGTTATGGTCTCTGGACTGAACTACGCGCAGTCTGAAATTTTCTGACGAAAAGGTATTCGGCATAATTCTCTTCTAAGATAGATACCGGACTCAATGAAATTAAACATAGGGATGCAAATATGATATAAAAACAGTAAAAAATAAATAAACGAAACAAAAATAAAAAGCAAAAGGATAAGAGATACAAAACCGGTGGGTTGCCTCCCACTAAGCGCTTGTTTTAAAATCGACGGCCCGACTTAGCTTCTTGTAAGATTCATTCCCCATACACCAATAATCGGAAAAGTTGGGGATCCACCCATAGCACCTGTTTTGCAAACATTAACTTCACACAAATATTAGTAATATAAAACAAAAGTGAAGCTATGAACCGATAAAAGCTTCCCCCACACTTATTCTTGTCCACACTTGGAAGTGCATAAAGAATATATGAGTCTGGTACTTCCACGGTTTCTTGTTCCATAACCTGCATAGTATGAGAATCAAGTATCTCTAATGGCGGAAAACGAGAAACAAAGTCATTCAACAATATTCTCGAAGCACATACATTCAAACCAATAAGAGGTAAAGGAGAAGAAATAATAGGCAAAGGGTTAGATAAACCTTTCACAATCTCTTGTATTACGGAATCCTCTTCATCCTTGAAAAACTCAAGTGAATTATTCACCTCTTGTATATCATGGTCCTCTATCAAACCTTGCAACCATTCTTCATCCGTTTCTGCCGTAACCAAAGTCTCGACATAAACATCATCATTACAATCCTTTGCAAGCTCAATTGGGTCTTCCACAATATTGGTCATAACGGTTTCATTCTCAACATATTCCTCCTTTTTGTTGTAAGGCACATACTCTTTTGCGGATCCAAATTTTATCATAAGAAACTTTTTCTAGAACACTCGAAAATGCATCATCCTCAAGCTCCACCCTTTGAATAGGCTCTTGATCATTAGTAAGATCAATGCTTGAGTAATCTACACAAGTGTCGACATATTCCTCTTCATCTTCATCTTGATCCCAAAAAGACTCCTCGGTGATGTCACCATGAGTTGTTTCAAGCAATGTATCATAATCACCATCACTATCATAGTCAACATAAGATTGTTCCTCGCTGAATTTAGTGTTACTTATCTCTAACTCATCCTTTTGAATAGGTGAATGATCATTATTACGATCAAGAGTTGAGTTAACTACACAATTATCCACGAAAGTGTCCAAGGATTGGCCTTTTTCAACATTAGCATCAATCAAATATTCATCACAAACCATATGCACATTAGAATTATCCATATCTTCCTTATATTGATCAATGTCTCTTCGCAAGATAGTCATACTTTCACGAAGTTCTTGGAGTTGCTCGTTTGTAGTCTCTTTAGCTTTTTGAAATTCCTCTTGTAAAAAGGTGGAAACTTTATCTATAAAATTAGAGACTTTTTGTTCACAAACATAAGAATCCTCCCATCCTTGTGGTTGTTCACACACATACCCGCCATAAGGTTGTTGAGGAAAACCACAAGGTTCCATGGAATATTGGTCATAACCAATGAATTGGTTTTGATTATACCCATGGAATTGGTAGTTATCATATTGTTGAGGTTGAAACCCGTATCCATTGTTCCAATATGCTCCTTCCATAGAAATTAGCACCGAAATAAGATTCTCAAACCACTTAAAACCCGGAAAATAAGAAAAAATAAAACAAAAACTAAATACAAAAATAAGAAACCAAAAACAATTAACAACCGGTGCCTCCCCAAAGAATCGGCGCTGGGGCTTGACCGCATCGTAAGCGACACAAATATAATTACACTTTCTTACTACTCAAAATATAAATATAGCAAGGGCAAGAAAGGATCGATCCCACGAGAGGTCTAGGTTGTCAAATTGTTATGGTTTCCTATAATAACACCGGTAGTTTTGTGATTTTATGAAATAAAATAAAATAAAAGCAAATAAAGAAATAAGCAAACAAATCAAGATAAAGAGATATTGGTTAAGGATTTCGTTTTTCATTCACTAACATGCTTTTCACAATAACTAGAATTGATATTTAATCTCAACTTTTATCAAAGACCCTAGAATACCTTGATCGCAAGAATATCCCGCAAATCTCCTCATGCCATCAACAAACACATTAAAAGATGCGAATATGAATTCTATCTAAAGGAACAACCTAACGTGTAAAAGCACTAATCAAGTTTAATTCCCTAGATGCGTTAAGTTCTATGAAATCAGGCCAATCAAAGCAATTGAACGTGGAAAGCGCACTAATTCAATTTAACAAAGGTTACGATTCACATATGATCATAAGAATATATCACTACAAACTATAATCATATTATGCTACTTGTATCCAAGGAATATCACTTTTGCGTATAATAAACCCTAAACTAGCAATAGATGTGATTAGAAGTTCTACCAATTTGCAACTTGACAAAACAATCAATCAATCATAAACATTATTTTCAGAGAATTGCAAACGATAATTATGAGACAAAACTAATATATTGAATCAAAGAATCATGCTTTGTGAAATCCAACTATTCCATAACCAAAAGATAATTAGGTACTCATATTCATGGAGTTCATCACAAGAAGAAAGAGAAAAGACTTCATGGTTCTAAACCCTAGAATAAAGTAGAAGAGATAATAATAAAACGTTGTCCAAGATAAAAGATATCCCATAGATAATAAAAGTCTTCTCTTTATATAGCTCCACTCCTTCCAAAACTAGGTTTTGTCTTCAAAGTCCATTAGTTGGAAATTCACCCGGCCCACCATGGAGAGAAACCCGTGTAAAAATTATGTCCCAAAAACGCTCGCCGGAAAACTGGGATTATGGCCGGAATCCCGCCGGAAAAGTCGCCGGAAAATATATCTCAGGTGGCCGGCAAAGTCAAACCGGTCAACGGGTCAGAACGGCCGAACCAGGTGAGTCAGATCGGGTCAAACCGGGTTGGATCGGTTGAACTTGGTCAGACCGAGTCAGGTTCATGAGTCAGATGTGTTAGTGGCTAACTGGGCTGACTTGTTAGGCCACGATTTGCACAAGCTCGAATTTTTGTGATGCGCCATGATGATGATCATGCCATAGCCGCAACTTCCACCGCATCTCTGCAACACTCCCTGCACATACTGGACCTGCCATTTTCCATTCATCCAAAGACAGAACCTTAGCTACCGCTTTGCATCATAACCCTTAGTAACCCTGCCTACCATTGCATCAACTTCAGCCACCTCCATATTCATTCAAGCCATCAACTTCTCAAGACCTGCAATGATTCCAACTCAGCCTTCCACATCCAAATAGCACCACAAACCCTGAACCATGGGCTGCAACAGCACAGCACTACCACAGACCCATTTCTCCATCACCACTTTAGCCTCATCCACAATCTGCAGCTCACATAAACTAGCCAGCCTCAACCTCTGCCAAACCAGCCAACATTGTAGCTCCACCTGACCCTGCAACTCAAGAGCCACTAGCTCAGGCTAGAACCTGCAATCTGCCTGTACATTTCCATGTCATAAACAAATCACCACCATCTTAGCAGACCAGTTCCACCTGAAGAGTCAGCTCAACTTCCACCTTTCTGCAATTCAGTCCAAGGCACCATAACCCATCATTTCCACTTCTTGTTCTTGTATGCACAGCACAACCTGAAATGCAAATGCAAAGAACTTGCCTAGCCACCTAGCAACAAGATCACCAAAGCCATTACACAACTCACCCTGCACCACCTTGTAGCTCAAACTTCTCAACTCATCACGATCGAGCTTACAACAAAGTCTTCACTCCGCAACCACAACTTCACCAAAGATCACCAATTGACAGCCTCAAATGAACAACTCGACTACCTAAATTCCATACCTGTAATTTGCTTCCCCGAGTTCATCTCGATATCACCATCTTCATCCAATCCTCAAAATATACCCACGAATCAAACCCATTTAAACATCACAAAACCCTAATTTCTGTTCTTCTCAATCAACAACACCAAAGAGCCAATTCAACTCGACCCAAGCAACGAACCATCTCCATTGTCTTCTTTGTTTCATCAAAACATCCAGAAGCTCGAGCTCCACCTCTCAAAGTGCCGATAATCAATCCGACCAGTTTACTCTCTCGAGAACACCACAGACCCGAGCTCTACTTCCATTCATCTCTTTCAATTACCAATCAAAATCAACTCAAACTCAAATCTGAGTTAAACCTATTTGTTCACAGCTTCAATCGATCTCAAATCCTCATCCTCACCAGTTCTAACAATTTCGAACCTCAATTGTTTTGTTGTTGATCTCCTTCCATAATTCCGCTCGATTTCTGGATTTTAGAACCAATAGCACAAACCCATGTTTTTCTCAGTAAGAACACCACTAACCCATGACTCTAGCTCCCTCTGTGTTTGATCTGATTTCATCTCTCAATTCCATGGCTGCTGTGCAGCTTGTATCTCTTTTATTTCAGGTGGAAAAACAGTGACTGAGAAACACTTCTCTCGATGTTAGGTTTAGATAAGGGTTGGTTATTCAGTGTCTGGTCACAGTGATAAGGGCTAACCTGATGGCAGCCCCTTAACGCTGACTTGGTTCCCGATAGTATTTGCCCCTGAAAAGACAATTCTGCCCTTTTCTTATGAGTTCTTGTTTTGCCTATAACTTCTTCATACGAACTCAGAATGACTCCGTTCTTTCGCCATTGTCTTCATCTTCTCGTCCTCTACACAATGAAAAGTAGAAATCTTGTATTTGAACGAGTTCCAATTGGTCTTTTTGCTCCAAATGACTCCATTGCACCTAATAAACTCAAAAGCACACATAAGATACATAATTTACAAGAAAACTCGCAAAGAAAGCATAAATACTAGATATTAAATACGGTGTATTCTACACCTATCAGATGTCTTCGCAACATTCATCACTTCTTTATCATCAGCATCCCTCGCAAAAACTCTACTAAGTACATTGTCATGAAAATCTTCGATTGTGCGGTATGAATGTACAATGGAATTGCAAAACAAATTTTTAGCCTTTGCCCCAACTTCTATAACAAATGTTTCTTTTCCCTTTGCCGGTGGTGGTGGTAAATGTTGAACTTTCTCTTCTTCTTTTAAAAAGTGATTCAACTTTCCTTGATCAATCATTCTTAGGATAATTCTTTTGATGTTTCTGCAGTCATTTGTTAGGTGCCCATGAAAGCGGTGGTAAGAACAGAACTCGTGACTTCTATCTCCAGGTGGTGGTTCACTTCCCATGTTCCATGGTGCAGGTATGTTTTCCATCAAAAGTATTGCTTCCCATATTTTTTCCACACTGGCATTCAATGGCGGCATTTTAATTTCCTCCCACACTACTCCGTGACTTCATTGTCCTCTATGATAATTCTCGCCTCGGCCTCCATAAGTCTCTTGCGAATTATGCCTTTGACCTCCATAGGTTTCTTGCGGTTGATCAAGCCTTTGAATTTTATTGTTTCGCCACGGTTTGTAGAAATTTCTTTCTCTTTCAAATTCTTCCCGATCGCGACTTCCCATAGCTACTAACTTTGGTTCTATATCAATCGCTTTTCTTTCTTGTTGACCTTGCGATGTGCTCGCCACTGTGTGTATTAGTTGAGGTAATAAACTTCCATTCGCGACACTAGAATTTGTGTTCGCCACTGGGTAAGATTCCATTTCGTTCGTCTTTCTTCTAAAGCAATATATTCCTCCCCGGAGCTCTCGTAATTCGGTCATTGTAATTGTATTTTTGACCACCGAAACTCCGAACATACAATAGATTAGTTGCGAACATAGCATTTATGAATGACAAGATGAGGTATCTTTCATCTACCCTTCCTAGCCATCTCGCGCACATCGTCTTCCATCTCGACAGTTAGATGTCTCAAACTCTCACCAACTCTTTGTTTTAGTCCAAATACATCTTCAATGCCGGTCGCGAAGAGTTGTTACTTATATACGCCCCAAGAATATAGCACGTAAATGATTGAATGATGTGATTGTATTCCTTGGTAAACCTCAAACCATTTCAACGCTTCTCCCGTTAAACTCGACGCGAAGTATTTGCACAATATAGCGTCATGGTTTTCCCACCGTAGCATACATCTCACATAAGCCTTGATGTGTTGTCTTGCACAAGTTGATCCATTAAAAATGCTAGTTAGTCTTCGTGTAAGTTGCATTTTGGGGTATTCCTCCTAACTGCACTTCTAATGTAAAAGGATTTTTCGCAGCCTCCGCGATAGCTTCATCTAACGGTCTTCTCCCTCCTTCTCTTCTGTTGTTCAATATTCCTCTCATCTCTGCCAACTCTCGCAGAATTTGTTCATTTGCCTCAGAATTTGAATTTATCGGTCTCTTTAATTCTGCTTCCCTCCTTCTCCGTTCGTGTCTATTTTTTTTGTATTCTTTCATATTCTTCGTTAATATCTCCATTGTTGCGATTCTGCTCGCGCCTCCTCTCTCGATTGTCATGATTATTTTGCCGAATCGCCTCTTCCAATTCTCGATTTTCCATTTCTCGCTCTCAATCTTTCTCTCTCGCGGGTTAGACGTGCTTGCTCGGTATAATGCTTTTCAATGTCATCTTCAATTTCCTTTTGTTTCCTTTGTGTTTCTCTCCCATGTAGTGTTCTTCTTCCTTCTTCCTGATTTTCTTCATTAACTGGGTTATTCTGTCCTCGAGGCTGCCTATCTTCTTGATTTCCATCATTTTGGCCATTTTGTACAGTCTCAGGTCGTGGAACATAACGATCTCCTTCTATTTCTCTTCTCTCGCGACATCCTTCACCAAGATTTGGTTCTCTTTCCAAATTTTCTTCATTAATAGTTTCTACGAGGTAATGTTCTCCTCCTATCTTCTCTCGACCGAACTTGATCTTGATCTCTGCTACTTCTCGATCTTCTATTTTGCAATCTCGCATTTTCCATTCTCAACTCATGATTTTGCCTTGTTAAATTTGCACGTTCCTCTCGCTTTCTAACCGCCTTTCTTCATACATTGTTTGTCTCAATGTTTCTAATGCTGCGATCTCTTCATTTCCACGAATTGTTTCTCCCATTTCTTCTCGATTTCTATCTCCTCATCCATTATTTATCAATTGTTGCACTTCTTCTCTTTCTTCCATAGAATCTGATCTCCATGTATGCACGCTCACCCTATCATAATCGATTACTCTGTTTAGTGCTGGTTGAACTGGTGGTTGAGTTGATGGTTGAATTGGTGGTTGAATTGGACCTTCTTCTCCATTTCTTGCATCTATCCTTGATGGTTCACCTACTTCATTTCTTCTTTCTCCCCACTAATCTTCCACTTCTCCTTACGATCGTTGGTTGTTCTGATGCATTCTTTCTCCTAGCCATTTCTCAATTTTAGTAATTTGTTAAAAATTATTCAAGATTTCTTTCTTGTTATCCCTAATTCTTCCAATTCACAAGGTTGATCTTCTTTAATCCCTGTTTCTAGCGCATATGTAGTTGCAGGAAATCCTACACTACACCCCTCACTCGAATTTACTTAATCAAGCTATTAAAGATGAATAATAATGTGTTTTATTAATTGTTCTCTTGAAAGGTTTACAAAGAAATGTAGAACAGAGCTAAAGAAATTACAATCACTCTTGATTTTCTCTCTCCTAATGACTTGCTTAACAATTCAAAGAGACCTCTCCCTCAACAGACTTACTCGACCCTTTATATAGGGTATTACATAGCGGATGACAATAAGTTTGTCCTTTATTTTCGAACGACTCGCGAATCCTCGCGAGTGTGTAAGTGCTTGTCCTCACGACACCCCTAATTCTCGCCAAGTATTCACACTTTCCTCATGTTTTGACTGTCATCATCCATTACGTCATTTATTTATTTCCATGCGACTCCTTCGCGACGTAGTCGTTTATTAATCTCGCGAAATATTGATGTCGCGATATTCTGGTCCTACACTTGACGAAAGTCAAAAGATGATCATATGAAAATCGCCTTGTAACATCTTACATGATTTGTGTGATACAATCATTTGGTATAGACTCGGAATGTTTCGTATTGATCATTCGATCACTTGAAAATTGCTTTAGAGCTAATAGTTGTGTGAGACATCTATTGTCGTCTTCTAAGAATGTTTCAATGATTTAAATGAGAGTTTAGAACATGTAACCATGATTGGATATAAACATAGTGTGTATTCACATTTGTGTAAAGTCCAAGTCCGGGAACCATGGTATGCGTACCCGTACGCTGACCGGTTGTCAGCCGAGCAAAAATAACTTCACTTTCTCACTCTACTAAATATAAATGAAGTACGTGATAAGAAAGAGTTCGTATCCACAGAGAGGCAATTGTTGTTATAAAATTTCAGTTTCTAAAGTAACCAAGGGGGGATTTTTGTTTTATCTAAGCAATAAAAATAATTGAAAGCAATAAAATAATTTGAATAATCAAGAAAGAGAAGATATTGGTCACGGGATAGTATCATTCACAAACATGTATTTTCATCAATGATTAGAATTGATAATTTAATATCTCATTTACTAAAAGTCCTAGGATACCTTGATCGCAAGTATTTCCGCTAATTCCCTGATTTCATCACAACCACATTAAAAGATGCATATGTGAATTCTTCTTAGAAAGCAACCTAAAGTGTAAAAGCACAATTAAGTTTAACTCCCTCAAAGCACTAAGTTTTATGGAATAAGACTAATCAAGGCAATCAAACGTGTAAAAGCACTAATTCAATTTAACCAAGGTTATGATTCATATGCAATTATAAAGATGTATCACTACAAGTAATAACCACACTATGCTACTTAGAATCGTGGATAAACAACTATTTCGTATTGAAAACCCTAATCTAGCAATAGAGATGAATGTAAATCGGATTGATTCCGACTCAACCAAACAAACAATCAAATCATATGACAATATTAATAATGAATCATAAACAATAAAGTATTGAGACAAAACTAATTCATAGATTTAAATAACATGTTGAGAAATCAACTTTATCCCATAACCAATAATATGTGTTTAGCTACTCATAGCTATGTAGTTCATCATAAAAAATATTAATTGAATAGAAGAAGATGAACAAAAGCAAACCCTAGTAGCGTAAACAAAAGCGGCTCACTCCAAGTTCCAAGAATAATACGTGATCCCCAAAGTTGTAAAAGTCTTTCCTTTAAATAGCTCTCTTGTTTCCAAAATTAGGTCTAATCTTCAAAAGTCCACTAGATAGAAGTCCACCAAGCCCTTATGTAAGAAAAACCCATGTAGAAAATATGCCCCAAAAACTGTCACCGGAAAACTGGTATTATGGCCGGAAATTGGCCGGAGGAGTGACCGGAAAGTAACTCAGGTGACCGACAAAGTCTGCCCGGTCACCGGTCAACGAGTCAGCTCAGTCGGGTCAACTCAGTCAAAGTCTATGAGTCAAACCGGGTCAGATCATGAGTCAATTCGGCTATTCAGACGACTCAGGTCTGGCTCAGTCTGATTCACTTTGGCCTAGGCCATTTGCACTGGCCAGATTTTGCTGCACAATGCAGTGCAGTCCAGCCATGATGGCCCTGTCTGTTGCCCCATTTGTAGCTCAACTTCACAGCTGCAACTCCATTTCTGCAGCTCAGCCTTTTACACTCTTTCTGTAACATGAACCTGCAACCTGAGCATTCAACCACTGTAACCACAACCATCAGTAGTTGCTCATCATAACCAATCCATTACAGTAGCTCAATATCTCCACCATTCCCTGACCTTCTCAGCTTGTATTCAAAATCCAAATAAAACCACCAAAACTGTAGCCTTTCATCCATGCTTGCGCAACCCATTTACTGAGCTTTGCACTTCTTTCTATTCTCAGCACCAAGAACATGCTAGCTGTCTGCAATACAACCCTGCTCTGCAGCTTCATTGTCTCCAATACCTGCACCTCATCCACCACCATTTCCCTGGCAAGCATCAGCTTGCAATAACCTTCAGCATCACCAAATGACTGCAATCCAAATCTTCTTAGTACTGACCATTCTCTTCAACTTCAGATTTTTGAGTTTCAGGCAACAAAACATCTGCATTCTTGGTTTCCTGCATCACTGCTCAACAGACCTACACAGCCATCAGCTGGAGCAACATCAGCTACCAACACTTGCTCATAAATTCAACATACATTCCATTTCCAGCTCATCTTGCCAATTCAGACTTGCAATCTTTGATAATAACAGCAGCTTCAAAGCAAACCCTGAATCCCATTCTCAACCCAAACACAAATTCAAAGAACCCATTTCATAAATATCATCCACTGCCAAATCGAACCCGAGAAGAAACCCATTATATTCACCACCAAATCAAGGTTGTAACCACTCCCCTGCACTGAGCTCCATTTGTAATCCCCAGTGCCTTCACTTCAGCTGGCATTCAGTTAAGCAGCAAACCAACTACAAAGCAGTTCACCTGCAACACCCCAGACATCATCACTATCATCTTAGGCCATATATACAACTAAAGCATCAACCACAATTACTCCAGCATTGCATTCTGCTCAGCTCAAAACTACCAGCACCATCCTCTTGCACCTGCAATACCAATACCAGCAACAACTCCATCTAAGCCTCTGCCATCTCAGTCATAACCTTCACCTCTTCATGGTAACAGAAAATCCCCATGAATCTTTCATCACAGCAGCATACATCTCCATTTTCTTGACCTAAATTACCAGCAATTCCATGACACAACCAACCCTTGACTGCAATTCCTTCCTTGAACTCTCATCCAACACACAGATTCAGATTTGAACCGAAACCCATTTGAATCCATGCCCTAATTCTTCATCAATCGAACCCAATTTCAGTTTATATCAATATAATCCCCAAATTTGCTCAACCCCTAATTCCCGAAGCTTCATGTCTTCTTTACTATTGTTGAACAGCAGCCATAGCTCTTTAATTGTCACCAACACTCCATTCTTCTCCCATTTGAATTGATATCAACAGATTTATCTTCTTAATTTCTACCAGTAAAATCTCTTTGCTTCTCGATCTATAACAACAGTGACAATCCCATGATAATCATCGTCTTTGCTTCAATCAACAGCAGAATGATAGAATCTAACACCCTAAATCCCCTATGAATTGAAAACTTCACCATCGTTTCTCCTACAACCGCCGTTCTTCTCTCACTCGGCTTTGAAATACGGATGAAATGTAATGAAGAAAAACTGAAACCCCCGATCTGGTTTCAGGGGTATGTAATGGCTAAAAACGCTATTGGCACCCATTTCTCCGATGAAGGCTGCCAAACTGAGGTGCCCCTATTTCTAACTTGTACTGATGATGTAGACTATCCATTTTCCTCGACTGAGCTCCGAATGACCGATTTCATCTTCTTTTGCTCTGAATGACTTCGTTGCACCTATATAACTCAAAAACACACATAAGATACATAATTTACATGAAAACTCGCAAAGAAAGCATAAAAAATATATATAAATCTAGGTGTTTTAGACACCTATCAAATTCCCCCACAGTTAGACTTTGCTAGTCCTCGAGCAAAACAAACAAGACAATTCTAAAACATACATACAACTCCGTGTCGTCGAGGCTACGGTCACACTTAGCACGTATAACAAACCTTTGAACCCCTAGGTGTCCCTAGTGGACGAGTTATAGTCTCGTGAGGGTTTACTAGAGATATACCCACAAAACCTATTTTTCCAACTTACAAGTTCTCCGTAATGATAGCATCCAATGCGCTAAGAAGACATAGAGATTCTGCACACTAGTCATAAGAAGTTAGACACATATATGAACACAATCTCATCCTTAAAAGTAGAGAGAGAGAGATAACCATCCCTTATCGAAAGAAATTCGGGTTCGGAGTGATCGAAAGTCTCGACTCTGCCTCACAAGAAAGGGTTTTATGAAGATGCTCTCAATAATAAACAGCTTTTTTATGGGTCACACATGTGTCCAGGTAGGAATGAAGAGAGAATCCTGCGACACGTTGAATGGTAGGAAGGCAAACCCTCCGAATTGTTTTGAAAACCCACATCTTTTATCATTTTTGAAAACCCATTTTTCCACGATCTCTAAGAAAGGAAATCAACCACTTAACGAAGGTGCGAATATGCTTACTTACCTCGTTATCCGTTCGACGTGCAGCTAGCACCACTCTCACAACATCCATAGAAACGTCTTCGGTCTTCAATCGGTGTCTTCATCTTCGTCTTCGGTCTTCAACTTTTAATGATAACTCTTGAACTTCGTAGAATCTTGACAATGTAACTCTTTTCCTCTAATTCCTTGTTGCTTGAAACTTCATTGTAGATATTCCTTCTTCCATTGGCTTTATTGAAAGAATAGAAAACTAAAAACGAACTATACAAACCCAAAATATGATACAATGAATTTTTCTTGTCTCTTTTTTTTTTTTTTTTTTTTTATGAGACAAGAAAAATAAAACAAATACAAAATGAAAACAAAACGAAACAAAACAATAAAACTAGTAATGAACCTAAAGAAATTTTCTCTTGTCTTTTTTTTTTTTTTTTTTTTTTTTTTTGAGACAAGAGAAAATGAAATACAAATAAAGATTATATAATAAAAATGCAAGTACAAAGGCCATGGTGTAAGTACTTTACCGCTTGATTCTTCACAACTTGTATATCTTGATATCATAAACTTCTCGAATTCTCATCTTGATAATCTTCACTCTTGTACAATAGTCTTCAACTTATAAAAATTCTGCTCCTTGTCTTGTTGCTTACTTGAATCAAATCTGCTCATTTCTCGTATCAAGGCTCGTAAACCTTGAACGTCTTCAACTTTCCTTCAAATTTGTGATGCTCCTCTTGTTGATGATGATGGTGTTTCTATGGACCTGTTGGTGTAAAGAGAGATAAAGTGGATGGTGCTAACATTCTGCCCGGAATTTACGTACGATGACACACACTCTAAAAGCACATATTTAGACAGGTACAAAGAATTGAAGGTCGGTGCCTCTCATGATGTAACATAGGTAGTCTCCACTATAAGGGACCACTACTCTAATACCGAATTCAGTCTGCACCTTATTTTCCGCTGGCATGGTTAAATCCAACTTTAACTCTCATACAAGTAAGAAACCCGATCATGTTCTCTGTCATCTCTAAGTTCAGTCACTCTTATGAGAATCTCGATGTAATCTTAGCAACATGTATACTATGTGACTCTAAACTAACCACAAGTTGGAGTTTTTATTCACTAATTTACACAAAAGTTGAAAATTTTAAAAAATTTACAATGCAAATGCCCACACTTAAACTTTACATTGTCCTCAATGTAAATTGAATCGTCCAAAGTAAGTCAAGGTGGGAAATTCTAACATGAATGTGACAAGAAATCAGAAAAAAATAAAAACAAGACAAGAAAAACTAAAAACAAGACAAGAAATAAATACAAGACAAGAAATACTCATCCGGTGGGTTTCCTCCCATTTAGCGCTTGGTTTAAAGTCGTCATCCCGACTATCTCCTTGCTTTGTATGACTCCTCTAGAGGGAGTACATCCACAAAGTTAACTCCTTCCACCACTTCGGAAGTGAAATTCTCATAATATGGTTTCAACCGATGCCCATTAACTTTAAGTTCTTTTCCTGTAGCAATGCTACGAATTTCCACTGCACCATGAGAAAACACATTAGTAACAATAAAAGGTCCGATCCATCGTGACCTTAATTTACCCGAAAATAAATGCAAGCGAGAATTAAATAAAAGCACTTTTTGCCCAATGCAAAATTGTTTCCTAGAAATCATGTTATCATGAAATACTTTCGTCTTTTCCTTATAAATGCGCGAGCTTTCAAATGCATCATTGCGAAGCTCCTCTAGCTCTTGGAGTTGTAACTTCCTTTGCTTTCCAGCCCCATCCATCTCCATATTGCATTGTTTAATAGCCCAAAACGCCTTATGCTTAATTTCAACGGGTAAATGATAAGGTTTACCATACACAAGCCTAAAGGGAGCCGATAGGTGTCTTGTATGCGGTTCTATACGCCCACAAAGCATCATTAAGTCGCATGCTCCAATCTTTCCTAGTTGGGTTCACCGTCTTCTCTAGTATAGACTTCACCTCTCGGTTAGAAACCTCGGCTTTTCCATTTGTTTGGGGATGATAAGGTGTTGCAATCTTGTGCGACACATTGTACTTCTTCAACAAGCTTTGTAAAATCCTTTTTTTGAAGTGAGAACCCCCATCGCTAATTATGGCTCTTGGAATTCCAAACCTTGCAAAAATATTAGCTTGCACAAAATCTGAAACCACTTTAGAATCATTAGTTGGGGTGGCCTTAGCTTCCACCCATTTTGAGACATAATCAACAGCAAGTAAGATATAAAAATTCCCATGGGAGTTGACAAAAGGACCCATAAAATCAATACCCCATACATCAAAAACTTCAATAAATTGAATAAAAGTTTGTGGCATTTGATTTCGGGCACCTAGATTGCCTGTTCTTTGGCACCTATCACAAGTTGTACAAAATATATCTGCATCCTTAAACAAGGTTGGCTAATTAAAACCACTTTCAAGTACCTTGTGAGCGGTTCTCTTACTCCCAAAATGTCCTCCGCAAGCATAGGAGTGACAAAAAGACAAGATAGAATTAAATTCAGATTCGGGAACACACCTTCTTATTACTTGGTCACTACCATGTTTCCACAAGTATGGATCATCCCATATGTATTGGTTCCCCAACTTCTTAAGTTTGTCCCCCTCAACACGAGACAAGTTCTTTGGGATTTGTTTAAACACCAAGTAATTGACAATATCGGCATACCATGGTTCTCCAAAGGCAATTGAGAATAGTTGCTCATCCGGGAAACTTTCACGCAATGGGATAGCTTCCTTGTCCACAGCAAGACGTCTCAAGTGATCCGCAATGGTGTTCTCAATTCCTTTCTTGTCCTTGATTTCAATATCAAACTCTTGCAAGAGTAAAATCCATCGTATGAGCCTCGGTTTCGCTTCTTTCTTCATTAGCAAGTACCTAAGTGTTGTATGATCAGAAAAGACAACAACTTTTGTACCAATTAGATAAGAGCGAAACTTTTCCAAAGCAAAAACAATGGCTAACAACTCTTTTTCAGTGGTTGTGCAGTTTTGTTGGGCCTCATTTAACGTTCTAGAAGCATAATAAATAGCATGAGGTATCTTCCCCACACGTTGCCCAAGCACCGCACCAACCGCATAGTCACTTGCATCACACATAAGCTCAAAGGGCTTGCTCCAATTCGGTGGTTTAATGATAGGGGCTGATATCAAAAGTTCTTTCAAACGATTGAATGCCGCCATACACTTTTCATCAAAGTTAAAAACCACATCTTTTTGCAATAAGTTACAAAGTGGTGATGCTATCTTGGAAAAGTCCTTGATGAATCTACGATAAAAACCTGCATGACCAAGAAAAGAGCGTATCTCCCTCACCGTAGTGGGAGGGGTTAATGCACGAATAAGGTCTATCTTAGATTTATCAACTTCCAAGCCTTTAGAAGATATTATATGGCCTAAAACTATGCCATGAGTTACCATGAAATGGCACTTCTCCCAATTCATCACAAGGTTTGTTTCAACACATCGTTCAAGGATTAGAGACAAGTTGTTCAAGCAAAGGTCAAATGAATCACCAAAGACACTAAAATCGTCCATGAACACTTCGATTATGTTTTCAACATATTCTGAAAGATACTTACCATACACCTTTGAAAGGTAGCTGGAGCATTGCATAAGCCAAAAGGCATCCTTCTATAAGCAAAAGTACCGAAAGGACAAGTGAAAGTGGTTTTCTCTTGATCCTCCTATTATCACAATCTGATTATAACCTGAATAGCCATCAAGGAAGCAATAATAAGAGTGTCCAGCTAAACGTTCAAGCATTTGATCAATAAAAGGCAATGTAAAATGATATTTCCTAGTGGTGGCATTCAATTTTCTATAATCAATACAAACCCTCCAACCGGTTTGCACACGAGTTGGGACAAGTTCGTTCTTATCATTCTCCACCACTGTCACACCTGATTTCTTTGGTACTACTTGTACCGGGCTCACCCACTCACTATCGGATATGGGGTAGATAACACCCACTTCCAAAATCTTTAGGATCTCCTTTTTCACAACTTCCATCATGGGAGGGTTCAAACGACGTTGCGCTTCCCTTGTAGGCTTTGCATCGTCCTCCAAACGTATCTTGTGCATACAAACGGCAGGGCTTATACCCTTGATATCGGCGATTGTCCATCCTATGGCCATCTTGTACTTCCTTAGCACCCTTAAAAGTTTTTGGTCATGTAATTCACTAAGCTTGTTAGAAACAATCACAGGTAACTCTTCATTATCACCCAAGTACAAGTACTTTAGGTGATCGGGAAAAGGTTTCAATTCTAAAATTGGAGATTTAACAATTGAAGGTACAAGCTTTTCATCACTGCATGGTAAAGAAATAAAAGAGATATTATGAGTTTCCGGGCATCCTTGTAGTGAATTAAGATCACCAAGGACTACCTTGACTTCATTATCACACTCTACACCATTATCCATGGATGTCGTTAACACGGTTTCCAAAGCATCATCACCATTTAATTCAAACATTTGTTGTGCCAATGTATCCATAACATCAATGGAGAAACAAGAGTGGACATCACTAGGATATCTCATCGTCTCGAAAATGTTGAAACGTATTGTTTCTCCATCAAACTCCATGGTCAATGATGAGGTTTTTAATTTGTTCGTTTGTAGTAGTAAAAGGGTTTGTCGTTCACTCGGACTTGACGAGATTGATTTTAAGAATTAATAAAAGAAAAGAAAAATATATACAAATATTGTCACAGGATGAAGAGTCACTAGGACGCAGGATTTCACTACTTTTCATATTCTTGTGGTTCAGTCATTAACTCGAGACAATATAGCTTAAACAAAAGAAGTTGTGACTCTAATTCCTTGCCAAAAATAGATTTCATAAAACATTATCTGTAAGTCGTAAGCATGACGCATCAAAAGTAATTTAAACTAAGCATGCGACATCGGACAAAATAATGGATAATTAATAGAAATCATAAAACAATTAAATATATGCAAAAAGTCATATAAAGAATTAATTCATTTACCACAATCATGAAAAGTTGCTTCCTCCGTTGTCCCAGTGATGGGTTCTAGCTCCGCATATTGGAAACACACTCGGGAATAATTTTTCATTGCTCAAAAAGTGTTTACAAGAGGTGAAAATGGAATGAATATTGAAAACCGGGTTTGTAACAATTATATTTGTTACAAACCAAACTGTTCTGAACGATATATATGATGTGTCGGCTGGCACTATTCAAAAACGACTGCCTCCTTAACTACGACCCACAGCTCTGTCGTTGACACTGTTGAAGAACGACGGTCTTTGGCAGTCTGTTCTTCGTGTTCTTCGTCTTGCAGCAGCAGAGACGAGCTCTGCAACTCTGATTTTTCTTCACTCTCCACTCTATCTTTTGGCCCAAACTCTCCACTCTATCTTTTGGCCCAAACTCTCCACTCCCCTACTCTTCATCCCCTGAACCCTTTTTATACTCGTTAGAGTCCTTCAATCTCTGTAATAAATGCGACTGATCTTCTTTTTACTCGGGATCATTTTCTGCCATTTTCACGTGATTCTTTCCTTCGATATCGTCTTCACGCGTTTGCAGTGGAAAAAATCCATCCAAACACGTTCCTTACATGTTTCAGAAGCTGTTAAACACGCTATATCTTCACGCATTTCCCAAATAACTCTCAACAAAATATCGAAAATATCTCTCTTCCCTGTTTTGGTCTAATACGTGGAAACTTCCTTTTTTTATGGAACCAAAAGACATATCATTCCTGTTTCGGTGGAACAGGATGGTATCAATCCTAAACCGCAAGAATATCTCCCAAAATATCTCCAAAATCCAAGCCAGATAATCACGCTCTTCACGCTGTGACTGAATTTTTCAAATAATATTTTCCCGCCAAAAATCCGGGGAAGAAAAGGGTTGCCCCCTATCCAGAACTGGGGTGCGAATAGTAGGTGCCCAACTGAGGTGCCCCTTAGTAATTGAGGTGCCCCTTAACCGAAATGAGAGTCCGCATTGCACATGTCCTCCGGGGGTGCTCCGCATAATTTTTCGAAACGATTTTTCCAAAAATGTTTATTTCTCAAAAATACCTACAAACACACAAAACACCATTATAAGCACAAATTCGAGTACCAACAAAACAGAAAATTGAGGACAACTCAGACACAAAAATGTGTCTATCAAATACCCCCAAACTTATTATTTGCTAGTCCTCGAGCAAAACTAAAAAAATAAAATTCTAACTCACTAGGTGGCCCCAGTGACCGAGTTAATCTCGGGAGGGTTTACCAGAGGTGTACCCACAAAACCATTACTCCAGACCCTAGCTATCTACGCAGAACCTTGGAAGGCACTAAAGAATCTCCTTGGTTGGCATACTTATTGACTACAGGAGGAAGTACCCTGATGCGAAATTCCAATTGTTGTACACGAGTTTGCACTCAAGCATACTAAAATTCATATAAAGTGACAGAGCTCTACTCATATAGTTTCTGGACATCATAAACCGGAGTCAACCAATCACATGGATAGATTAAGAAGATGGATGTAGAAAAACGTAGATGATGTTGACTAAGGTGAACCTATCCTAATGGACTGAGATACTGGTCTGGACTAATATCAACACACTGGCATATACAAGGGAACCAGTGGTCGATAATCCTAACTCTAGGTCAATTCAGCTGGCATATACAAGGGTACCAGTGGTCGACTTTATTGTATTTATTCCGGTTGGTCTGATGGTCTGGTCTTTTTTTTTTTTTTTTTTTTTTTTTGGTATCTCAGTCACTCTATTTCACCCTAGCAATGGTAAAAAAAAAAGAAAAAGAAGTGATCAGGATTCTTTCGATGTTTCCATCACGAGGATATGGCGAAACTACCATGTTTTCTTTTCTAACACCTGAGCTCTGTGCTTTTATGAATAGACTCTTTAGATGTTTCCATCTAATCAGATTGGTTCCTCAACTCCTACAACCAAGATGTTCCCATCCACTTAGATTAGTTAGTGCCAACCTTAATAAGCATAAATTTCTAGTCTCTGAGTTTTATTTACTGCAACAAAAAGTTTCTCCCATACCCCCAAACTTAAATCTAACATTGTCCTCAATGTTCTAACGATGAAATTAAAAACATGAACAAGGAGAAACCGTTACCACTTGAAGAAAAGAGATAAGGAAATATATTACCGTGTTGCATGAATATTGGGTTACCTCCCAAGAAGTGCTAAGTTTAAAGTCTTCAGCCAGACATTGGAAAGGATTTGTCACCTCGAAGAATCATATAGCAACAGTCGGAATAACTGTGTGTCATCTGGATCAAAAAGTGCTAACCACAAGAAGAGGAGACTGCAACAGACCAGGAAGATATCCAACACACCCTTATCTATTTTTAAGACAACTACATCTAGTTGTGGTTCGGGTTCAGGCTTTATAAAAGGGCCTAGATAACATATTTTCATGGGTTGCGTTTCCTCATGAGTTAGATCCGAATGTTCAGGTTCTAGAGTCTGGAAAACTCAAATAAAAACTTAGAAGCACATAATAATAACCTGAATAATTGAGGATCCTCTAAGTCAATCGGTTTTGACTTACACAAACACCACAATAAGATTGGTGGTCTTCCTTAAGCAAAATGTGTAAACCCTAATATCCTAAAGTAATTAGGTTTAGTCTCAAAACTTAATAATTGACACATCTGAAACTTATATGTTCCCACAATTGGAAGGAAGGTTTTTGGTGGGAAAACAAAGTCAATCGTGGTATCATAGCCTGGGTTAACCACATCAACCGAGAGGATGGGTTTCAACAACTGAACTTCTTTATGGACACAACTAGGTTCGGGAAAATGTGTATGAAGATAATTTTGTAAAATGGTTGAGGCACATATGTCAAGTCCCAAGTGAGGGATCTCTGTAAGAGCTAAAGGTAAGGCACAAGGAGAATGATAATCACCCCCAAACTTAGAGTTTTGGGTGTCTCTAGATAGACTAGCTACAATTTCCTAATTTCTAGATCATCGGAATCCAAAAGAAATGGTCAATTGCTTCTTCTAGGTTATACTCGGGTGATGCATCCTCACTCATATTTAAAAGCTCTACGAGTTCATCTTCTTCGTTTAAGACTATTGTTTCTAAATCCTTGGACTCTAAAACAGTATTCTCAGGATAAACCCATTCCTCTAAACCATTATCGGCTTTGTAACTAGGAAATTCTACATCGTCTAAAACGGAGATACTTCTAGTCAAATCCTCATCCTTTTGAATAGGTGAATAATTATTAAAATTATTTGGATTTAAACCAGAAATATTACTATCATTATAAATCTCAATTGGAGAAACAAATTCCTGATCACTATGCCTAAAAACTTCATATTCTTCATCAACACTTTCCACATCATGATCATCACTATAATAACATGAAAAAGATCGAACCTTATCTAAACAAGTAGTGTTACCAATTCTACCTCGTCATCTTGATTATGCGAATAATTATCTTCATTCTCAAGGGTATTATTGGATACACTATATTGGCAATTCAGGTTATTTCAGCAATACTTTCGTTCGTCTCTAACTCAAGTCTACGTGTCGACTCAGCTATCCTCTCAAGGGTCTCTTCCAAAGAAAGTTTTCTTTCGTCATAAACTAAGTTATTCATCTTAGCTAACTTACGTGTCGTCTCCTCTAATTTCCTGAGAGACTCTTCTAAAGGAGAAACATAAGAATTTTGCTCGTATGACCCGTGCGTGTGTGGATAGTAATTGGGCACATCATGGTATGAGCCATAACCTTGAAAAGGCTGATGTTCCCAACCAATATTCACACTATGGTCAAAGTAGTAACGTCCATTTTGAAACTCAGACGGATAATCATTGTATTGGATGTTATAATACCATTTTGACATCCTAACTGCAAGGGAATTCTACACAAACACAAACAAGGCTGACTCGACCACAACAAACCTACTGATTTCTAGCAAACAAAAAGCATGAAGGCTCCACTTAGATTGTTTCTAGACTAGCTTATAATCCTTCGAAAGGGAATTCGTTTACAATCGAGCAAACCCCTCTGGATCAATCCGAGTCAAAGTAAGTTGAATCAAGGCGAGGAAGCTCAGTGGAGCTTTGATACCCAAGGCCTCACCGCTATTACAAGGCGGCGTAGTCACGCATTCAACTTCACGAAACCATCATGAAATTCGAAGTATGCTAAAAGAGTAACCAATATTTTTCGAATGACTTTCCTATTAAGCTCGTTACCTATCGGTCTCGTTCTATTCCAAATTTTAAAGCTTAGGTTCGTGTTTGGTTTCGTTTTCCTAAGGCGGGCAAGAAGAGAACGGTGATGAAATCGAACTCTTATCTTGTATGGCTGTCCCTTGCCCTTTACTAGGAAATTAAAGCGGCGGATTCGGTTCCTCGACATATATTCACACGAAATCATCCGAGAAACCCGCTGGCAGGGGATTCGCGGGTGTTTAGAATTCTTACCTCCCGTTCCAGAAGGGGGATGAACTGTTGAAGTCGACTCGGGCCACGACTCCTATGTCATGTACGAACCCGAGGGGCCGAGACGATATCGTAATCGTCGTCCTTCCCTGTGCAGTTTATATTTAAATAACCCTTCCTTAGGGTTTTAAAAAAAAGATGTCCAATGTTCAATGTCCAAAAATAAAAAAATAAAAATGTCCAAAAATAAAAGATTACAAAAATAATTACCTAATTACAGTTTCTAAAAAAAAATAATGATAATAATAATAACAATATACAAAATCTTCTTCTTCACTCCTTTTGGATTCCTCTTTTCTTTCCTTCTTTGGCTTCGCTTTTGTTTTCAGCGCTTTCTCCTTTTTTTTTTTTTTTTTTTAGCTCAAAATCTGAAAATAAAAAAGAAATACCAAAAGGCGTAAAAAAGAACAAAAATAATAAAAATAAAACCTAAAAACAAATCTATACACAAGTCCGCGTCGGCGGCGCCAAAAATTGATGAGGTTTTTAATTTGTTCGTTGTAGTAGTAAAAGGGTTTGTCGTTCACTCGGACTTGACGAGATTGATTTTAAGAATTAATAAAAGAAAAGAAAAATATATACAAATATTGTCACAGGATGAAGAGTCACTAGGACGCAGGATTTCACTACTTTTCATATTCTTGTGGTTCAGTCATTAACTCGAGACAATATAGCTTAAACAAAAGAAGTTGTGACTCTAATTCCTTGCCAAAAATAGATTTCATAAAACATTATCTGTAAGTCGTAAGCATGACGCATCAAAAGTAATTTAAACTAAGCATGCGACATCAGACAAAATAACATATAATTAATAGAAATCATAAAACAATTAAATCTATGCAAAAAGTCATATAAAGAATTAATTCATTTACCACAATCATGAAAAGTTGCTTCCTCCGTTGTCCCAGTGATGGGTTCTAGCTCCGCATATTGGAAACACACTCAGAATAATTTTTCATTGCTCAAAAAGTGTTTACAAGAGGTGAAAATGGAATGAATATTGAAAACCGGGTTTTGTAACAATTATATTTGTTACAAACCAAATCATTCTGAACGATATATATGATGTGTCGCGCGCACTGTTCAAAAACGATCGCCTCCTTAACTACGACCCACGACTCTCTGTCGTTGACACCGTTGAAGAACGACGGTCTTTGGCGATCTGTTTCTTCGTGTTCTTCGTCTTGCGGCAGCGAGACGAGCTCTGCAACTCTGATTTTTCTTCACTCTCCACTCTATCTTTTGGCCCAAACTCTCCACTCTATCTTTTGGCCCAAACTCTCCACTCCCCTACTCTTCATCCCCTGAACCCTTTTTATACTCGTTAGAGTCCTTCAATCTCTGTAATAAATGCGACCGATCTTCTTTTTACTCGGGATCATTTTCTGCCCATTTTCCGTGATTCTTTCCTTCTATATCGTCTTCACGCGTTTGCATGGAAAAAATCCATCCAAACACGTTCCTTACATGTTTCGTGTTTGTTAAACACGCTATATCTTCACGCATTTCCCAAATAACTCTCAACGAATATCGAAAATATCTCTCTTCCCCGTTTTGGTCTAATACGTGGAAACTTCCTTTTTATGGAACCAAAGACATATCATTCATTTTCGGTGGAACAGGATGGTATCAATCCTAAACCGCAAGAATATCTCCCAAAATATCTCCAAAATCCAAGCCAGATAATCACGCTCTTCACGCTGTGACTGAATTTTTCAAATAATATTTTCCCGCCAAAAATCCGGGGAAGAAAAGGGTTTCCCCTTATCCAGAACTGGGGTGCGAATAGTAGGTGCCCAACTGAGGTGTCCCTTAGTAATTGAGGTGCCCCTTAACCGAAATGAGAGTCCGCATAGCACATGTCCTCCGGGGGTGCTCCGCATAATTTTTCGAGCCGATTTTTCCAAAAATGTTTAATTCTCAAAAATACCTACAAACACACAAAACACCATAATAAGCACAAATTCGAGTACCAACAAAACAGAAAATTGAGGACAACTCAGACACAAAAATGTGTCTATCAGTCAACGTTCCCTTATCCACATCAATAAAGGTTTTCGCCGTTTTCATGAAGGGATGCCCAAGTAGTAATGGAAGAGACGAGTCCGGTGAACCTTCATTCATCTCTAACACACAAAAGTCACCGGAAATACAAGTTGATTAACCCGCACAAGAACATCCTCAACAATACCCATTGGGTAGACATTAGAGCGATCGGCTAATTGCAATACAATTTCAGCCTTTTTAAGAGGACCAAGATCAAGTGAATTATACATTGATGCAGGCATAACATTAACGGATGCACCTAAATCCAGCATAGCTTTGTTAAATGTAGTGTTACCAATTGGGACGGGAATGTCAAAACTACCGGGATCCTTGCACTTAAGTGGGAGTTTGTGTTGTAAGATTGCCGAAGCATTCTCCCCCACACTAAGCACTTCATTACCTTTTAGCCTTTGCTTATTGGTACACAAGTCCTTCAACACCTTTGCATACTTTGGAACTTGCTTAATAGCATCAATGAGTGGTATGTTCACATGGATCTTCTTTAGAACGTCTAAAATCTCCTTTTCTAATTCCGCCTTCTTAGAACTTGCAAATCTGCGAGAAAAGGTAAAGGAAGAACATAAGTAAAACCGGAGTTTTAGAGTTAGGAATAGGTACCTCGGAAGTTTGGGGAGACTCCTCATTCTTATCCTCCAAAACGGGTTCCTTTGGTGTCTCCACCTTGCCCGAATCGGTAACCGGGTTGCACAAGTTGTGTACCACTTCTCAATGTAATAGCATTGACACCCTCTTTTGGGTTAATAGGTTGAGAAGGAGTTTCCCACTATTTTGTGCCTTCAATTGTTTCAACTCAATAGCCATGGAGCCCATTTGTGTCTGCAACTCCTTGATAGCACTCTTAGTTTCCCTGCGACTTTCTTTAAACATGGTGGAAATGCCTTGCATCATTGTTTGAAGCTTTGAATCAATATCAGAACCTTGATTTTGCATTAATTGTTGTGCTTGTGGTTGCTGAAATTGTTGTTGTTGTGGTTGAAATCCACTAGGACGGTTGAAAGTAGGTTGTTGGACTGCACCTTGCTTATTGGCATAGCTAAAATTGGGGTGATCTCTCCATCACGGATTGTAAGTGTTGGAGTAGGGATCATACCGTCTTTGTTGATTTGGAAAGACCGCATTAGCTTGCTCGTCCTCATAAGCTTGAGAGGAACTTGGTATCACCGCGGCTGCAACTTGTTGCATCATTGCTGTCATGTTACCCATTTGTTGACAAAGTTCCTCGACCTCGCTCACTTCATTTACTTTCCTAAGAAGCACATCTGAACCACGACTCAAGAATTGTTGGGAGTTCGCTGCCATGTTTTCAATCAACTCTCTAGCTTGTGCCACCGTCTTGCTCACTAGTGCACCACCACCCGCAGCGTCAAGAAGATTCCTATCACTTGATTGGAGTCCTTCATAGAAGTATTGGATGATCATAGCGTCACTGAATTGGTGGTGAGGGCAGCTTGCCACCAATCTCTTGTATCGTTCCAACATTCATATAAGGATTCTCCCACATTTTGCTTCATCCCACAAATATCCTTGCGAATTTGAGTAGCCTTTGATGCGAAAATATCTCTCTAAAAGAGTTTCTTCACCCATTCCATGTCGTGACACTTCCTAAGGCAAATAGTACAACCAATCCTTAGCACTATCCATCAAAGAGAAAACGAAAAACTTTCAACATTGCACCATCCGCTCAACATCCGCTGGAAGCATGGCCATGACAATGGTGTGGAAGTCCATAAGATGCTTGTTTGGGTCTTCATTCACCATGCCATGGAACTTTGGTAATTCTCTAAGAAACCCCGGCTTGATCTCGAAAGTAGAGTTTGTTTGAATACACCCTTGTTGTGTATCAAGCCTATGAGAAGCCAAGTCCTTGAGTGTACGATTCGCATCACCTATTGTTTCTTCTTCTTCAACTTGTGGTTCGTCTACGAATGGAACCACTTGTTCTCCTTCTATTTGTAACTCTTTTTCCACTTCTAACTCTTGATCTTCTGTTGTGTCTTGACTTGGTTGGAGTATTGTGCCTCTTCGAGTATCTATCCCGCACCTTGGATAGTTCCAATCTTTAGAAGCCGGGATTAGGTACACAAAACAATTCTCGCAAAACAAGTGAGAAACAAGACAAGAAAACAAAAAGCAAAGATAAAAGGATAAATTATAAAAAGAAACTAAAAACTTAATAACAAGCCGTATGCCTCCCAAGAATCGGCGCCAAAAATTTGAATAGGTTGTCAAATGAGCAAAAATAATTTCACTTTCTCACTCTACTAAATATAAATGAAGTACGTGATAAGAAAGAGTTCGTATCCACAGAGAGGCAATTGTTGTTATAAAATTTCAGTTTCTAAAGTAACCAAGGGGGATTTTTGTTTTATCTAAGCAATAAAAATAATTAAAAGCAATAAAATAATTTGAATAATCAAGAAAGAGAAGATATTGGTCACGGGATAGTATCATTCACAAACATGTATTTTCATCAATGATTAGAATTGATAATTTAATATCTCATTTACTAAAAGTCCTAGGATACCTTGATCGCAAGTATTTCCGCTAATTCCGTGATTTCATCACAACCACATTAAAAGATGCATATGTGAATTCTTCTTAGAAAGCAACCTAAAGTGTAAAAGCACAATTAAGTTTAACTCCCTCAAAGCACTAAGTTCTATGGAATAAGACTAATCAAGGCAATCAAACGTGTAAAAGCACTAATTCAATTTAACCAAGGTTATGATTCATATGCAATTATAAAGATGTATCACTACAAGTAATAACCACACTATGCTACTTAGAATCGAGGATAAACAACTATTTCGTATTGAAAACCTAATCTAGCAATAGAGATGAATGTAAATCGGATTGATTCGGACTCAACCAAACAAACAATCAAATCATATGACAATATTAATAATGAATCATAAACAATAAAGTATTGAGACAAAACTAATTCATAGATTTAAATAACATGTAGAGAAATCAACTTTATCCCATAACCAATAATATGTGTTTAGCTACTCATAGCTATGGAATTCATCATAAAAAATATTAATTGAATAGAAGAAGATGAACAAAAGCAAACCCTAGTAGCGTAAACAAAAGCGGCTCACTCCAAGTTCCAAGAATAATACGTGATCCCCAAAGTTGTAAAGTCTTTCCTTTAAATATCTCACTTGTTTCAAAATTAGGTATAATCTTCAAAAGTCCACTAGATAGAAGTCCACCAAGCCCATATGTAAGAAAAACCCATGTGAAAATATGCCCCAAAAATCGTCACACCATGAAAACTGATATTATGGCTGGAAATTGACAGGAGGAGGACCTGAAAGTAGCTCGGGACTGACAAAGTCCGCCGATCCACCGGTCAACGAGTCATTCTCGTCGGGTCAAGTCAGTCAAAGTCTATGAGTCAAACCTGCCGATCATGAGTCAATTCGGCTATTCGACGACTCAGTGCGGCTCCAATGCGATTCACTTTGGCCTAGGCCATTT